>JAVSBS010009635.1:0-26633 GCA_033124195.1 Coracias cyanogaster
CCAACCTTTCTCCTAGCATCTCTCTAATGACTACACCATCTCCTCAAGCACCGCATCTATTCGTTCTTTAAACACCTTCAGGGATGGTGACTCCACCACCTCCCCGGGCAGCCTGTTCCAGTGCCTAACCAAATGACCCTGATGAGGGTTCAAACTTACAGGGATGTCTATGAGACATCTACAGGACTTCCAAGGCAAAACATAGGGAAGTTACAATGCAATGACTGCAATGAGAACTCTGAACAAAGGTGTTACTAATACCTTTGTGAAGAAACCTCTAAAAGTGACATAGATAAAAAGACCAAAAAAAAAAAAATTAAGCTAGAATAATCTACGTAAGAAAAGAACATGTTAAATCAGTGTTATGTGAATTTAGTGATGGCGTTCAACAGATGCAAACAATTTCCAGATCTTCTCTCAAGGAGGACATCAATCAGCAGCTACAGCCAATCCCATCTGCTGGAAAAAACAATCTGGCTAACACAGCTGACCCGAAATTGCACTCAAGCCTTAATCAAGCCTTTCAGGAAGGCTCAAAGAAGTCTTAACTTTTAGCGTCTCTGCTGAATTCTCTTGGTGAATAAATCAGAAGTTTTAAGTTCCAAACAGATGGTTATTGACTCTAGTGTGCTTATCATAACTTTCAGGTTAAAAAATAGTGAAGGTCGATTTTCTGGTCAACTCTCATATCTTAAAGCTAAATGACGAAAACCAAATCTTTATTTATTTCATGTTGTTACGCTGAATTGTTTACATAGGAACGCCAGTTAATTTTGTTAAAGTTGGGTTTATCCAGATAGGAAAATACTTCTTAAATCACAAAAATCTCAGTCCCTACAAACACAGATGAACAAATGTCTACAACTATCTTCACAGCCATTCACCCCTCATAGTCTTACTTAGTACTGGTGATCAGTGAAAAAATTTACTTAGTTGAAGAGAAATAGCAATATTCATTAGAGCTCACCATTCAGACAGGAAAACCATACAAGAAAAAATTCACTTTGGATAACTGCTATTTTCCAATTGTTAATATTCTAATATCTACAATAATAAGAACAGGTATGTGTTGTATCTTTGAGTATCCTATGAAGAATACTGTCTACATTTCTCCTGTTTTTACAGCAAGGAATACTGAAACACAGAAATCTGGAATGACTTGATAAAGATTAAAGAGTAAATGAGAGATGAGCATTAGAACAAGACCTCCTGGCTCTCAGGGCTGGATCTTATATGTGGGACCCTCCTTAACAGAGCAGTGTATCACAGTCTGTAATTTCAAAGTCTGGTTCCCTTACTGAGAAGAGCTTGTTCCCCTGTAGTTCCCAGAGAAACTGCAGGGCAAGGGGGTGGGAACAGTTAATGGGCTGGCCATATTCTCTACATTTCTAGATACTCTAAAGGTATTTTAGAGGGGAGCACAAATCTTGATGTTTCTAGGAGATCCTATGCATCTATCCAAAGCCAAAAACTCTTGACACTGATTGTATGAAATTGAGGCTTCAACCCACCTCTGTATAAACACTCTACCATTGAGTATATAACTGAAATGTTTTCTAAACATGAAACATGCGCTCCAATCCATCTACATCATCAGATATTCTGGATTCCTTATCAAGGAAAGAATCGAAGCAAATATTAGATAAATATTCCCCAATATATTGAGAATACAAAGCAAGTGTTTGGTCCAATAAAATTTCAACTACATAAACCAGCCAATTACTTTCATATCCACATTTCTAAGTGCATAGGAGATATTTATGTGACACCAGACTCTCAATATATTATCATCATTGGTTTTGCAAACTAGATTTGTTCAGGCAAAAGAGAAATAGATTTTCAAACTTCATTACAAACAAGAAAATTGAATATCTGTAAAACTCCTTTATCAATTACTGTGACTTTTTGTTTCTCTCTCATCCATACCCATATACCACTCTGCCAATAGAAAATAATTTACACTGCATTTTGATTTGCAAGACAGGACACTTCACCTAGAGGTTTCACCAAGAAATTAGCAAGTATATTAGATACCTGCATGACACTAGCCCGCATTCATTTTAATAGTGAAATGCACTGTACATCTCCTAGTCTTCTTTGAGCATCTCAGCTAGAATCCATATTGTACGCTTTCTTATTACACAGCACCCACCAAAGGTTTAATATAAACATTGAATGAAATGGTTAATTAACAGTCTCACCAGAGCTGGCTTGGGGCACAGGCTAAGTAGGCAAGTTCCTAAATTGCAGGATCTAAAGTGACACCAAAGCACCAAGTCAACAAGGCTGTAACCGACAACAATTTCCCAATCAGGAAATGTCTGTAGTTCCGATGTGTGCAGTGGATTCCAGTGTTTCTCACATGTAAGTGCTTTCATGCATACGCACACAGTTACAGATTATCACTGCAATAGATGTTATTTTACCATCCCTGAAACATGACTGCAAAGGATTCTGGTTTGTAAATGAAGTTTAAAGGATTCTGCTGAGCACATGAAGAGGATAAGGTAAAAACACTGTTATTTAAGTTGCAAGATATGCTGATGAGACTGTTAAACTCTGTCCTTGCCTAGATATGCCAAGTGCACCTAAGGCCAGCCCTGAACCTATGTTGCCAAGTTACATTTATTTTAAAAGACTACATTAAGGGACTGATCCAAAATCCACTGAAGCAAGCAGCCTTTTTACCAACAGACTTCGGTGGCATTTTGGGTCTGGCCCTAGTACTGTGTTAATATTCAAAACCAGAAGTAAATAATTAAACAAAAGTATTGATCCAAAAGGGGGGTGGGAGAAATACATGTAAACATGTGGTTTAACTGATAAGTCAGCATTCTAGACATGTTAAATAATCAGTGCACACACATAGCTAGATACTACTGATAAGCGCATAAAACCAAGCAAACCCCAAGTTTGTAGCATTAGTCAAATACTAATTACAAAGCCAGAAGAGCACTGCAAAGCCAAAAAGGCATCAAATAGTCAAGGCAATGCTTAGAGTGCAGCAAGTCATTATGAGGCAGCATAATGCTCAGCAACTAGGAAAAACTCCAGGAAGAAAATAAATGGATAAGGCAGCATTTGTGCAGAAAAATATATATGGTCCTTTATTATTACCTTCAGAGATAGGACTAGGAGTAGACGCAGGAAACTGGTATGTAGGAGAATAAGGATTGTCTTCTGCAGCAGAGAAAAGTAATGGATTTTGAGACTATCCACAGTGAAGTGGAAGTTCTGCTTCATCCCCCAATTTCCTATCACCATATGATTTTATTGCCTACTTTAATAATACTAGAGTAAATGGCATCATACTTTAAAAAAGATTAATGGATTAGCAAAGATTTTGTTATTTTATGCATCACACATGAAGGTATACTGGGCATAACTGAATCTCCAGCCAGTGTAACACATGGGTAACGGAAATCTAGGACCTGAATCTACTTACTATTAGGGTGCTATAGTACAGTTAACTCAAAGCACAAGACAACAGATACTCTGACTAAACTTCTGGTACCTTCAATTTTTTGCTGGATTTCAGGAAGTTCAGGAAATATGTAGGTAGGGCAATAAGGGTTTTCTTCAGGAGTGTCTAAGAAGAGGAACATGATTTGCAAAAAAGAACAGAGAGGACAGATTTAAAGGGGAAGAAGGGCAAGACAAGAATCCATATAAGCTGACTGCAGAACAGTCCCTCTCATGCTGATGTGCTAGCATGACACAACATAGATGCCTCTTTGCTCATTGCTGCCTTGCACTTCTGGGCCCTGCAAGAGGTTCTGGAAGCTGAGGGGATGGAAATCATTCTCTGCCTTCTGAAGCCTGGGCTCTGGCAGAGCTGAAGAACCTCTGCTAGGAGCACTGGGATTAGGAAACAGTTCAACTCTTTCTCATTCCACTGAATACAACACAGCGTCTATCTAGATATAAAGCTCATCATGACAGCACCTGCAGCGGCAAATACAGCTCCAGTTTTGCATGCTCTATGTTTTATTATTTAAGCACAGTTCTGAATTGCATTTGCCTGCACATCAGTCTGTTCAGAGGGTTCAGTTTGCAAATGCTGCTGCAGCCATCTCTCACACAGAATAACAAACATGAATGTATCAGCAGCCAGCACAGATGTGCCCCAAAGTACAAGATCCCTGAGAGTGCACCACTACAACGCTTGCAAGTGCTCACCACAATTTTAGGTTTTGAAAGGACAAAATTTGAGGTAAAGCAGAGTTCAGATTCTGAACTCACCAAAAATCAATGGAAATCTTTCCATTGGCTTCAGTAAGCTTAAAATCAGGCTTTGTTACACAGGTACTAAAGCTTTACAGCATAAAAAGTTTTCTCTTATGCACAGAGCAGGTTTGGTGACAACCTACTGTCCCTTAAAAGTGTGGGTGGGTGGGGTTAGCTGCTAAAATTGGAGTTCAGGGATCTATTTTCTCTAAATACGGAATTATTAGCAGCTCTCTGATTTCAAATAGTACTGTTGATTTCATGAGGGCACTGCAGTTCACTTTTCAGAACAGCTCAGACCTTTATTTGGCCTTCACTGTTCTCTCACCTTTGACTTCAGAGATTTCAAATTCATTGGTTGAGTTCTGTGGTGCAGAGCAAACACTAGCTAACATAAAACATTTTTATGTAATATTCGTTACAACTGCTCACAGGAATGAAACAAAATGTTATCAAGGTGGTCGTCTTTTAAAGTAAATAAAAAACATCTGTGTTACAGTACCTCTATTTAACTTGTGGATCTGTTTGAACATTGTCTTGTACCAGTCCTTCGATCTGTCTGTATTCTATTGAAAAAATAAATATAAATAATTACAACCATGAATTCTACCAGCCTTTCAAAGTTCTTATAATTCTTTCAGCAATGAAAAATGTTTCCACTCTGCTATATGAAGGCTCTATGAAATTAATACTTTGAAATATGCCTGATTTCACTCAGATACATAATCTCATATGTAATGAAGCTACATGCTTCACTCAAATTACTAGTAATGTACAAGCCTTGCAGGAGTAGTTTGTAACCTGTGTAGAAAAGTAGATTGTGTGGAAGGTTTTGCATGTTAATCTGATCTGACATCTGAAAGTAGACACTTTGCGTATTTTAGTCTTAAGTACCCTTTTCCTAGGTATTCAATGGACAGTTAGAAACACTTAGTGTTCAAGTCACTCCAGACACTAGTTGTAAGACTAGGTTAATAATTCTTTTCATAATAATTTCCCCTGAACATGGAACGAAGTGAAACATGTCATATAAAAGATATCTGCATTTAAGATGGCTGAGACGAGACAAAACTCTCCTTTAGGTGCTAGCTGTGAATGAAACAGAAGAGCAGAAAACAGTATGTTCAAATATGATGAAAAGATATATTAATTTTTCATTCCCTCCCTCTAAGGCAGCTGAAACACGTCATTGATAGCAAATTGAAGCATTCTTAATGAGATATATTGCAATGAGAATTCTATCTTCCATTAAATCTCTGCAGTCTTTGGAGCTTTAGTACCCAAGTCCTACAGTCAGAATCTGGCCAGGGTTTTGTGCATTGACGACATGCTCAGTGCTGTCTTACCCTCAATGGAATGCCAATATCATCAACAGAGGTATCAGCCATGTGCTGAGGGCTCTTGGCAATGCTTCTCTTCTCCTCCATTGCCCTCTTCTCACTTGGCACTGTCTCCTGAACCGGCTTGTCCCGTATGAGTGCTGAATCAACTTTATCAGAAACTAGTTTGTCTGGCACTGAATCTGGAAATTATAATGGGAGATCATTATCTCATCCCAGCAGTTCACTGCACCACCATATTCCACTCTTTTAAGACGAAAATCCTAGCAAGTAGTTGATGAGACAGACTGTGTCACTGCTAGCTCTGGTTAACATCCGGACTGAAGGAAATCTACCAAGGAAATGTTTGATGCCAGCAAAAGCAGGCTAGCATCTCTCAGGTAGCAACCTTCACACATCTCATAACAGTGTCAGCTGTCATGTAATGGAAAATTTTGTTTTCAAGGACTGTTTGTGTGTGGGGTTTTTGTGTCTTTTTGACTAATTAGTGACTCTGCAATCTCATTCTTCATCAAAAAGCATCAGTGATACAGTATCCTAGACATCTTTTTCTGCTGTTATTTCAGTCTAATGGAGCATCCTATATGACAGTGGGGCACTACTTTTTAACAGCTTACACTCACGTGACTGACAATCCCATTCATTACAGTCTATATGATGCCTCCAACTAATCTCTGTGCCCTAACCAGAGTTTGTAAACAAATTCTACTGTTGTTTAAACCATATGTATGAATCCTCTTGCACGTGAGTCTGCATAAAGATGGTGAGGAAACAACTAATTGCTCTAGATCACCTTGCTTCCACCTGGAATTCCTTGACACTGCCTGACTGACATCCACACACAGCAGCCTACACCACCACTGGCCAAGGAACTAATGGAGCTCAGGTTGCTGTGAAGTTCTAATATGCTCTGGAGAGCCACAGCACAGGCTATTTTCTTCTGTGTGGATTTCCTGGAGAGAAAACATCTATGATTTTACAGTCTGTCTCATCAAGACTTTGCCAAGTCCTATCCTTTTTAAATCACTGCATGCATTGAAAAGAGAGACAGAGAGAGACATGTTTATTCACATGCACGTCATCATACTGCCCAAAGCCATTAAATGTGCAGAAATCTGAAAGGGGCAGTTGGCAGAGGAAAGGCTCATGCACAACAAAGCATTGGTCTGTTGGTACCTTGAGCAAACACAATTCTGCCCTGCAAAACTCAGTATGTGAAGGATTTATGTTTGAGTGGTTGGTTGAAATTACCATCAATCTTTAAGTCGTCCTCCTCTTTAAGAAAGAATGAAATAACGTTTATAAATGTTCAAAATGGGGCAAAGTATCTACTAAAACCTTGTTTAGTATTTTCATCCCATTTCCCCTCCCTGTGAATGTGTGTGCACTGGGTTTTGGTTCTTTTGTACCCCTGACATACAGGGCTCTCCATTTTGTAGGAAGTATTTGGTCCATTTCCATGACTAAACTCCTTACTAAGCCTGTAAGAACAGAGCATGGAAAGAGCAATTGAGACTAGACCATTCTTACATGATTTTGAAGACCAAATGGAACTGGGGTTTTGGATGTAGATAAGGATCTGGAGAGGATGCAAAATATAGGAAAGCTCACAGTTTCCTCCATTACTTAGTATCACTGTTGATGTTACAAGTCCTGAGGTTCTCGTCTAGAAAAGTCATTATTTTTTGCAGGCTAAAGAATTTAATGCCAAAGAAGGTCACAAATCCCTTTTCTAACAGGATGGTGAATACATATTATTTCTCTTTGATTCCCTAGCTCCCTGCACTGGAAAAGCGGCTGGCTGTTTGCTAGCAGACCCCATTTGAAACTACGAAGATAATATTCAAAATACCTAGTATAGATGTAAACAACAGGGTAAATGTATCACAATCTGATGTGCCAGTGCCACACCCATGAACTAAGCAAAATTTTTATTATGATGATTTAGCAAAAATAAAACCCGTCTGGCCTGTGCCAGCCATCTCCCAACCATGAATTGGGAGTCCGGGGCCCAAGAAGCAGAGCAAGAGCATGCAGCATTGGCTTCTCTGTGCTTCTATTTGTGATATTTAAAGCACTTAAGCACCCTCTGTGACTCTTCTCTCTCACCTCTCCATTTACCCTGCCATGGCCATAACTAAAGAACAATGACATCGGTAAGCGACACATAATTGCACTGTTCCTATAATGCTCACTGCAGACTGAGCTACTTCTAATTGCAGTGTGGGGAGGGAAAGATGACCAGGAAAGCAATTTGCTCTTCTTTCAAGGAGGACTCTCACACCCATTGCAAGAGCAGAGAGCTGCCTGGGGAGAGAAGGGTGGCAGTATATGTACATACTTACACAAGACAATTTTATAATCTATTTCTTGACATCTGGCACAAATACTTCTGGTCTTGGAATCATGCAATACTGATTTTTTTTTCTCTTCCTCTTCTCTCACCACAAGCAAGAATAACTCTAATGGCTGTGTAGAGAAGCTAGAGCATATGCCCCAATGGAATAAATCTAAAGGCTCAAAAGGCAGCCCGAAAAGTTAACTAGAATAATCAAACTGTATTTAAATCTTTTTACTTAGGAGGAACAGATGAGTAACTTAGGGGTTTGGTATATTAACATGTGGCCACAAAGGTAGCATTTGGAGAAAAGACTGAAATCAAACACTCAGTGACCTGGACAAATATTTATACTAGTTCCTTTGCAGTTCTTGGGAAGTGTATTTGCTAAAGGTACTTCATAAGCTAACAAAGCAGCAGCTTTGCTCCAGCAGAGGCAACGGTTGAGGGATAGCAGACCTTTCACATCATACCTGCCAGGCTACTAAGCCTTTTTTGCTGTTCTGTGGTAAAGGAAGAAACAAAACAAAGAGAAATACAGAACAAGTGGGTGAGTCACAAACAGCAAGTGCTCTGGTGCTGCATTTCTGACAGGCAAGAAATACGCTGTAGACAGAACAGCAGCAGCTGCTGAAGGGAATCTGTTTTCAAACACCCTGCCAAAGTGACAGCCCACAGTCCCTTCTCCACACAGCAGTCTTGTGGAATAATATAAATAATATAAATCTCATGATGCATTGACCAATAAAAAACATTTTTAAATTTTTTTATTTTTTCTTAACATCAGAGAATTTTAAAAGTTGGACAGGAAACAATTTGAAAAACAGTAAAGAGTCATGGAGTCAAATAACCTGACAACAATGTTACCATTAGCATGAAGTGCATTTTGAAACAACAATGCTGTAGCATTTTGAACAGATACAGGAAAGAATCGAGTCGTTGGTGCTTGCTGAGTCTTATCACATACTACCAAGTCACAGATTCAGTGACTTGCACACAGACACAGCTTGGTTGAGGCTCTGATTCTCAGAATGGTCCCCTTGATTTAGGGCCTTTCATTATTGAGTTCCCAGACTGGGACATTTGTGGTATCTTCCAGCATTTTTGACCACCCTAAAGTTGATGTTCACAACTGCTTTCTAAACGGATGCCCAAATGACTTGCCTAAGCCACAGCTGGGAACAAACCAAGCATTCTTAGCTCTTTGTTCTCTGATCTTTCTATTCCCTAGCAATTAATCCTTTCACCTGAAGCATAAAAGCCGTTAAAAAAAAAACCAAACTATTTTACTGACAAAGCAAATATACTCTTGAAAGCTCGAAAGCTTGTTAATGCAAAGATTTCAAAACTTTAATATATTAATCACACCTGTTATATATTCATAATAAACCATGCCATGCAACACCTGCCAAGGAAACAACTGTGCTTTGGGGTGGCGTGGGACACTCAGCAAGCAAGTCTTCAGTAGGTAACAATCCTCCAGTTGTATGCTGTTTGCTAGCAGAACCCACCTTCACTAGACATTTGTACTAAGTGGATCATCTGAGCAAGGGAGACTGAGACTTCTCACTACCTATGAACTTCCTTTAACCTCAGCACTTCCGCTCTGCTAACCACCGATGGCAACCTGCTTCTGTGCATTATGATCATGTGATAGCTGCCAACATATGAAACAGACTCCTATTTACAATTGGTAAAAGGAAGGGCCATCAATCTAAACCTGAAACGTAGATGGAAACCACCTGCTGCAGGGTTCACAGTTCTAACCAGGCCATCAGGAGTAAGCTGCTGTATTATGAGAAAGGACAAAAGATGCAGGTAAGGATGGTCTCAGCTTCAGCTATTACCTTTACTAAAGAGAACTGTGTTTAATCACTAGGGTCTCCTGACAAAAACAGGCAGCTGAGTCGATGCTCAAGATCACTTTCTTATCTCTTCTTCCACAGAGAACAGAGAACATGGATGGATAGACTTTTCATAAAAAAAAAAATTAAATGTACTTTTTAGATGAAGAGGAGGTTTCCTTTTTACTTATGCCTCTGTGTAGGAAAGACAGCTACTGATGGACAGAAGCAGAAGGAGCAGGAGATGTCTGCTATTTCACTCTCCTGCCTGACCAGAGCCAGCTTGCAGCCCCAGGCGTGCATCAGCTAACTGAGGTTTTCACTCTTGATCTTGTGTTCCAGGACTGTAAGCAAAGGCCAAAACCTTGTAGGCTTCTCAGAGAAAGGGTCAAGCAGAGGAACAAAACTGCTGGCAAGAGAGAACTAATGAACAACTATAGATGCCTTCAGAGTTCCCAGAGCACAAGGCACTAGAGAAGACTAAGACTTGAAACCAGCAACAGAAGGAGAAAAGGAAACAATTTGAGTACATTTAGTGCAAAGTAAAGGTGTCAAAAAGAAAATTAATCAAGCACCAATATATATGAAGGCAGTAAATTCTTTCCTTGGTGCTAGAAATGAACAAGAGGTTCTGAAATTACTTTTTCATAAGCATAAATTTTATGCAGTTGGTATCACTGAAATCTAGTAGAAAAATTTGAGATCTCTCATCACAACTTACTGAGTAAGATCAAGCAGATAAAAGGATATAGTGTAGTTTCTGTGCTTCAAATGCCATTACCTTTTTCTAAGTCTCTGATTACTTCAAATCAATCAAAGGGTCTTCCATGCTTACAAATTAATGGACTAGCAGATAAAGCATAAAATCAGACAGTAGGCAACATCTGCTACAAGTCACTCCAGAGAATAAGATAACCAACTCCTTAAAAAGCAATCAATAATCCACTTAGGAAAAAGAAAGCCACATTATCCAACTAGAAAACTAACTGAACTACTAGAGATCTCAGACTGCCAGCATTAAAACGACCTTGAAATTTCTCATTCAGGCGGCATTTCATAGCACCCAAGAAGAATTTATATTAAACCTCATCTTGACATGAAGGAATTTATTTCAGCACAAAGCAGAATTAACCATTCAGGAGAATGTGGATCATAACCTAGTAACAATTTCTTATGTGCCATCAGACCAAACTGGTTTTGAAAAGCTAAGATCCATAAAGATTAAACCAAATATGAATCACGTCAGCCAGGACAGAAATGTAATAGATAACTAAGATCTGAGAACCATTTAAAAATACTAAGTTAGCAAAAAGAAATCTTAATGCTATGCTGGGATAAAGCCTAGACAGGAGTGGAAGCATAAGGACTGTAAGAAACCCCCAACATATAAAAATATGGAAAACTATGAGAATGTGTACCTATGAGTAGGCACCATATGCTGGGAAGTGAAAGAAAATGACAATGAAGTAAAAGAATTAATAGAATGTCTCAGAGACTCAAAAACAGGTTTTGAGGTACCTGAAGAATGAATAAAAAATCTAATAAAGATCTTGTTCTTTTACCAAATAGGCACACTGGAACTGTTAGTAAGAGGTCAGAAAAAGATAACACAGTAGATTACTATTTCCATTCTGTATTTGAAAAAGAAAAAGAAAAGTTTGACATCCTACTGTCTGACGCAGAAATAATTTCCACTTCAACAATAACTAAGGACTATGCTAAATGACAACTGAGGTCAAATGCTTGAAAATTAGCATGTTCATATAAACTCTACTGAAGAGTTTTAGACCAGTTTTCTGCTCTAAAGGGAGCAGCTCATTGGACCATTAACATTCATCCTCAGTATGTCTTGGGACACAGGACAAGAAAGCAAATGTTGTGACAACCTTCAAAAAGTATTAGTGTGATGGCTGGGACATCTGTCTATCAAGCCAGCAGTAATGCCATAAAAAGAAAAAGTATTGTAATGACTAATATGGGATTTTACTAATAAATACATAGTATAACACATGCAGTATCAGTCAATACAGATTTATGACTAAGATGCCTTGTCAAAGTGGTTCAGTATGATTCTTGCAAACGACAAGTTTGACTAATAAAGACCAAAAAGCACATATTAGAAACATACTTCACAGACTCAATCAAATTGTGTATCAGGCCATGACCTATATCACAGTCAACAAAAATGTGATGACAGAATGCTTTTAAATCTATGAAGATACAGTATCATGAGTGCTAATTGTCAGAGGCAAGACATATTCAGAGAGGACAAATGTTTACTGTGAAGGTAATTAGTAAACAGAACATTTTGACAGCAGTCTCAGAGCCAGTGTGTGTGGATCACCATATTATACAGATTTGTCTCTTGTGCTCTTAAAATCTACAGAGAGAAAATATCCTTGCATGGTACACACTGAAATGCTCCAGATTTAATGTGAAAACCAACCAAAAGAGTATCCCACCTCAAGAAAGTCAAAGGATTGGAGATAAACAAAGGGTGCCTCAAATAATATTTTCTCCTTGTGAAGCAGTGGAGGAATCCAGATACCCTCATTCAGAAGCACATAAGAAAAGCTGCTTCAGATGCTGGCAAAAAGGAAGAGATAACACAATGTACCCATGTAATCAGCTGGGCTACAGTGAGGACACTATCTTCAGGATCAAAGACTGAAGTCTGTTTTAAAAAGGCACTGAAAAAACAATACATGAGGAGTTGCAAGGGAGCACATCAATGCATGTCTTTAATTACAGCGACTACAATACGAGGAGTGCAGGCCTTGCCCCTGCTTTCTGATTTCATTTTATTTCTTCTCTGCAAAAGGTAACTTGTAGCATTGTAGATTGGAATCTGCCTGTCCTGGAGTTTCCTGAGTTCACTGGAAACCAAGGCAGATTGGACTGCATATGTGTGGCCCTTTATGAGCTGGTCCTTAGTGATTCACAATGAAAAAGGAGGCTGAGGTAATACCAGCCATCAGGAGAACTTTAAAGGAGTACCAAAGTTTCCCCCTACTGTCAGAGGTAAAGAGATGCCACTATTCATTCAGAGGGAGCTGCTATGAGGCAGAGAAGGACTTAGATTAGTAAATGTGGCAGTGCTCAAACAAGATTGTTCTGTTCATATGCAGACCCAGAGCTCAAAAACTACTGCAGCATGAGTCTGAGTTGATCCAGTTACGGAGGAACAAATTGTCAAGTTCAAACTTATGGACAAACAGATTATTTACTATCGTATACACTCTGCTGAGAATTCAGAAGTTAAGTTTCTCTCATAGTAACTGAAGATATGGCTGCTTTCACACTACAGTAGCTGAGAACTAAGATAGTCCCTTGTCCAGTGAAGGAGTATCTACCTCAAGCTAGCCTGCTTCTACTGACAAGCATATACTCTTTTCCACTGTGACAGGACACCTAGGGACAACCCATTACCCTGCAATAAGTTATTCATGTGTCCATAGCCCAGTTATCAGGCTCTCCTCCAACCTCACAGTGGCTTCTGATCCACAGGTTTTAATTAGAAAAAGTCACCATTGTCCCACACCTCTAACTTCTTACCTCCCTGATGTATGCTCGAGACACCATGACTTTCTGAAGGCAGCTTTGTTAGCTCTTAGCAGTCTAGACTTGATCGTCCATGGCACAGACATTCTCCAGATCCTTGCAACATAACAGGTTGCTCAGTTTGACCCACAAATATCTATATGCAAGTCTCCTTACCTCGATTGTGCTGCAAGAGGACAATAGTGGGATTGACGATTGTGGTAGATGGATAGGCAGAGGAAGATTTGTTGATTGAAGTGAAGGAGGTTGAAGAATCAGTGCCAGTCTGAGGCACTTCATTTAGCACAGGACTTGGGTCCTGAAAAGGAGAGCAATATGTCATTAGCAGCATGCAGAAGGCTGCTACACTGGGAAAATTTGGAAAAAAACCCAAAACATTTTAAGCTGAATGAGAAGCATAATCACAGCAAATTTTAGTAAAAAAGGCATAAGCATGAGTGTTACCCTGCTCCATGTATGTACCCTGCTCGTTGTTAATGCAATTAGTTTGCTAAGGCAGTGCTATAATTATTTGGTGTTGGTTTTCACAATTCCAACCCCAAAAGGAGGCACAAAGTTCATCCAGCAGACTCTCTGGAGCAAACAGAGGGTGCCAGAAATGAGAATATCTGGTTAAGGGGGCAGAAACAGACATCATTCCCCTGATATGCACACATACAAACATGTGTTTTTAAAGTATTCCTTTCATAGCCAGAAGTCACACATGCAATACTCATGCAGTTCTGGAGTGAAACATCATTATTGCAGCTGGTTTGGGTAAGAAAGGTCTGAGGAATATGGTTAGCACCATCACGCAGGAGACTGTGACACCTGGTTAAAACCATGAAATAAAAAAGAACCTCAAAAACTGATAAAGGGTAAAAAGCAGGGCTCTAGCAAGGAAGATACTTAAGTCAGCTTTGCTGCTGGAGCACAGACAGCAAGCTGCCTATGCTCTCCTAAAGCATCCTGCTCCATTACTTGATTATTCCAAACTCACCTCTGCTATCATCACAGCTCTGGCTGTTCTGGAGAAATATAGCCTGTGTCAGCAGGGAGACTTTAAAAAACAGCTCATCTTTGAAGAATCCCAGTCCAGGGATTTTTTGTTGGTAGTAATGGGAAAAGGTAAAGAGGGGACAATGACTAAGACTGTGCGTGCCAGTTTAGGCTGAGATTTTTCAAAGCTTCTTGAGGAATTTGGACACACAATTACTGTTAATGGGGAACTGGTATCCAAACAAAGGGAGTATTGGAACAGTATACCAGATTACTGCACTCCTGCTACTCCACTGTCAGACTGAAATGCTGCAGGCCACTGATCTGTAAAATGGAGCTGAGCATCCAGGGGTATTTTCATTGCTATTAAAAAAACCCTGAATATGCACAGAATATTGCTCCAGAAGAATCCCTACTCCTGGCTTTTCTGGCCAAGTGCAACTCAGTGCCTTTCATATCCTCTAGCATCAGAGGAAAGGACTTGCAGGATCAGGCAGAGGGCTGAACAGGGGCCAGAGTGAGGCTGGGCACCAGAGCTCAGAGATAAATCATAGTGAGAATTGGCCATAATCAGAACAAGCATCTGCAGTCTCTCCAGCCTAGAGAGGAAATAGGGAAGAACAATCCTATTCTGCTGGATAGAGGTGATCTTGCTCCAAGCAGCATCTGATCAGGCCATATCCATTTCATGAGGACAGAAAAGAATCAATGGTCTTCAGAAAAGGCCCCATTTTGCTGGCTGTTATAATATTCCAAACAATGTAATTTGGGAAAAGAAGTGGGAGTCAGGGAAAAGTACGAGACAGTTGGGTTTAAGCTTCACTTTGATAACTAAAATATAAAGAACCCCTCAGAGAAGAGGGATGTCAGATCAAGATAGGGTCAGCAGCCCCAGCTAAGTCACCAAAGTGGGTGAACAAAGATTATTTAAATCATTGTGGAAAACAGCTCTGTGAACATGCCTGAAGTGAGCATGCCAAAAAATGTTTTAAAACTCTCATCTCATAAAAATCAGGTACAATATAATTTCAACTACTCTATGATTTGGATGCCTAACAAATTTTTCAGAAGTCTGCAAATAGGGTCCATTAAAAAAAAAAAAAAACCAAACCAGCAACAAACACAAACAAAAAAACCCCCTCAATCTCCCAAACTTTAATTGCTCTCTGCAGTGAAAAACCCCACTTATTTCAACAGAAGCATATATGCCAATGCTGAGAACTTTAAAAAATACCATCCCTGTTTGTTTTTTTTTTTTTTTTCTTTTTTCCCCCCCCACATGCCTGTTTGCTAGATCCCCATAGAGTCAGAGGGCAGAGAAAGCATCATTATGAGAGGAGGGGGTTTCTGCTGAACTTTTTACTTGTCTTTAGAAGCAACCATTTAAAAAAATAAAAATTAGAAAAAAAAAAGGTGTTGTAATACTTTCAAGTACAAGGAGAGTGAGAAACTTTTTGCCTCCTCTACAACTTTAACTGGGAGCTACTTTTCCCCCTTGTCCCCAGGGACTTTTTAGAACAGGTGATGAGCTTAAAGAGAAAAAAAACCTAATCTAAGAAGAACACCGTAAATCCCAAGTTAAAACTGTTGCAGATCGAATTCTTCAAAATTTTCAGACACAAGCAATTCCAAACTGAAGAGAGACTCTCTCCCTAATCTATCCCATAGCACCTACATGGTTGGAAGACTCTTAGCTCAGTAACTGATATTATTGGTTGTAGGTCATCAGATACTGGCGGCAATCTTACACTGGTTTCAGCAGGGATTTCTGTAGAGACCATACAGTCTTGTGGCTCCAAATGGAACATAAAGCCAGCCCTAACCTTTAACTGGTCTGCTGTTGCTGCTTTAAATGTTATTCAAACACAATTAAGGATGCTATTAAAAGAGCCTAAAGAGATCAGTCAGTTGCAGCTATTTTGTTTACACAGAATTAATTCTGAGCAAATCCTGTGAAGACTCTTAAGGTGTGCATCACCTAGCAAAATGGTCACAATGGGAGATAGTCAAACGTTGTGAGAAGTCAGTAGAAAGTTCAAAGCTGCACAGGGCAGGCAACATGCATGCACTAGCACAGGACATAAACAAGGTTTCAGTTGTCATGCTGCTGGCAAGGAGTGAGTCATCACTCCTCTCTCAAGTTTAGTATTGCAAGAAGAAAGTAATTTTAATCTGGGAATACAAATTTAGGAAAAGGACAAGGAGGGTACTTGGCAAGCTTACTCTATGTGGGATGACTCCAGTGATTTCAGGCTTCAAGCCCCTGTGCAAAGCCCCCGTGACTGGAGGGACAAGTGAAGGTGGTGATGAGAAGAATGGCAGTTTCGGGTAAACAGAGGGTAATGTGCCAGATGTGGAGGGTGCTTGGCTATGGTGGGAACCCCTCTGGAGATGTGGGGGAATGAAATCATCTAGAGTTGGAAAAGTCAGGGGTGAGCCAGGAGAAACAGTCTCAGGGAATGCGGAGCCTTGCCCAAAAGGAACCAGAGGCGGTGGTGGAGTGCTGGAGCTGCCTTCTTGCTGTCTGTCTGGATTAACCTGGAGGAGGGGGACTACTATAACCCCAGGCTGAGCTGTGGTTGTGGCAGTGGCATCCTGTAGGAAACAAGGTGTTGTTATGCAATGGGGGAGATTGGTACTTTAGTCTAACGCAGCCATATAGTGTCATGCAAGGATGCAACCAAAATTATACAAAGCCCCAGTAGATTTTCTTTCCATAAGGGAGACATACTTCTTCAGTCTCACAGCCCTGGCGTACATGAACACATATGACTTTTCACAAAAATCTTCCTTTCTCTCACCACCTCTCTTCTCCAGTTCTGTGCAGTGAGGCTAAATCAAACCACAGAACAGCTCTGCATTCACCATTACCTAAGAAGCTCTAACCACCACAGTACGGAGTTTGCTTCTTTTACACCTCCCTAAAATAGAAAGATCCTTGCCAGCTCAACCCAACCCCTACAAACACCACACACACACAAACACACAGATCAGTGTTGGGGGGGGCACACACAGGGTGTTATCAGGTAGAAGACCACAAGATTCAGATGGCACGACGAGTGCTCAGAAATTAGGTAGGAGGAGAATAAAGCATTAAGAGAACATGGTAATGAATTAAAGAACCGCTCCCAGGGCTGAAAGAAAACAATGTTATGGAGAAAACAAGTACCATGCTGCGTCCCATTGCCTTGTATGATGGCTGTCGCTGCTGAGTAAGGTAAGGCTCTTTTCTCATCCTGTCCTCTGTGGCAGCTGTGCTCTGAGTCTCTAGCGCTCTCTCCCTCACAGCTTGCGGAGATGACGACTGAGTCCAGGAGGGTTGGCCCGCACCATAACTAACTGCGTCTTTACTGAGGACAATGTAAAAGTACGGCCTGGGAGGAATAGGAGGAGGAGGAGGAGCAGGAAGAGACTTTCCAGTATCTGTTACAGAGGGAACAATGTCGGTGGCTGGTGACTGAGTGAGCTCAGCGCCCAAACTGGTGCTGGCTGCTGGGTCATGTGTGGTGCCAGTGGAATTTTCAGATGCGGCTGAGCGAGTGCTGTTAGATAAACAAGCTACATATAGTTTGGTGACCTTTTTATCCACCTTCGTCTCATGACTGGAATTCATTCCAGCCTTACTACTGGGATCTGCCCTGTCAGGGTTGTGTTGTATGAATGATGCATCTGACAAGGAGCAACTTTCCAAAAGTGGCTGACCAGCATGCACCTCATCTTTGGGGCCTGAAGAGGGAGAATGCCCTGCTGGCAAGCCTTGCTTCCCACTGGGGACAGCCCCATAGGGGGTAGGTGATGAGAAATAACACCGTGCACTGGCATTTGGTGATGAACGCTGTGTATAAGGCTTGGGCGCATTCAGGTAAACGCAGTCCATGATGGGCACTGGCAACAGGTTGGTCACTTTAGTGTTGCTGCGAGGACGCCATGCAAAGCTTTCCTCTTTGGGAAGAGGAGGACGGGGAGGAGCAAGGGCCTGCCCAGGCAGAGTCAAGAAGGAAGAGAGGGAGAGATGAAGTAGTACCAAACGAAAGGAAAAAGGAAGGAAAAAATAAATAAATTTGAAGAATGAATTTGGTAATTAGACTTGGGTTAAGCAGGTTTTAATACAGTGAGAACAAAAAGCAAATACAGTATCTGGAAGGTCAGTGCAGAACTCTCACACATCATCTCATACACTCTCTCTTTCTTAGCACCGCTCACTGCAGGATGCAAATTTTACCCAGCTTTCAAGTCCCTGCCTACTTGTTTATCTTTCTGGACTAAATAAATCTCAGTGCTGTATAGTTTCAAGAGGTCTGCACAGCAACACCCACCATGCCCCTTGGGAAGCCTGAGTCAAGATTTAACATCCTGGCTAACTAAACCCAGGATCATGCCCGTGTAACTAAATACTTCTCAAGGCTGGAGACATTTGAACCACAAAGCCAAATTCAGAGCTCTAGGCCATCTCTGCATGTTAAGTGCACTGCTGAAAAATGAACATTGCAAAGTTTCACCAGTGCTAACGAAAGCAGACTTCATGTGAATACTACAGTCTGCCACAGACACCTAAGTAAAAAGTTAGCATTTCTTCCTTCCAAAAGCTAGCGCTTGAATTCTCTTCAGGACTCTTCAGTCTTGAAAATGCTTTCAGGAAGACCAGAACAATTAAAATTTCTTGAGGAAATGAGTTCATAAGAATTTGCCTCCAGAAGCAAGACCGCTAAGGGAGAAATCCTGCTTCTAATGAATAATTTAAAAAGCTTTACTGTTTTAGTACTTTGCAAAATATAGGTTGCTAACTCCACAACTGCCTGCTGACTGCAACTCCAACTCCAAGTACGGTAAAATTTTTCTGAAAGCTGAACTGTTTTGAAGTAAAAACTTAGCAATAGAGGTTTTATTTTTGCTTTGTTGCCAGTAGCTGAAAACTATAAACTACTGAAAGGAAGAGAATTAAAACACCCACCTAGTGAACAGTAGCTCCATGCATTCTTGCAAATTAACCCTCTGGAGACTATGGAAGTAGGTTTTACACACATCCTGTTGTCCTATCGTTATGGGTAAAGCCTGGCTAAACCACTGGTAAAATGGCCAAAACCAGAGAATGAAGATGCCTTAACAGCTTACAACATTCAAATCTGAAAAAAACACCTCCTTTAAAATTCATCCACATGACAGGTTTGGCCAGCACCTATTCTTGTAACATGGATACAGACACAGAACAGCGTCATAAAAATTACAGCTGCTGTCTTGAAATCTACTGTCCTCATGCTGCCCTTCTTTGCCCCCTTCCCTGATGTGTAAGGGAGCAGAGAAGTAGATTGGGAAGTGCTCCTTCTGAAGGGCTTCTGCTTCTGGAATAGGCCCATTCCTTTTGATTTCTTAAGGACAGTAAGTCTGGAGATATTTACCGCTACATAGTATTATCAGGAAAAGCTAATTCACCACCTGCAATTGCTCTTTTCCATTTTATTCCATTTCAGCTTAGTTTGGACAGCAGTTCTTGAGACTTCTGTAAGAAGTACTACGTGCATCAGTGTTCTCTCTGTTCATCAGCAAAATCAATAAGGGACTACAGGACAGTTTTAAGTATCAGGCAGCAAATGGGTCTCTCCTTTAGGGCGCCCCTCCTTCCTATGCCTTCATCTGAATTCTGCCTTCTTCCACTTTCACTTACAATTTCAGAAATGGTGTCTGTTCTGTGGCATTGCTATAGGGTCCCTGATGACGGGAGCAGTCACCCTAACAGGGGACAAGGCTTTAAAGGGACTGTTTCATACAAAAAAGCACTTTCTAACAAAGTTTCCTTAGCTTTCAGACTGCCTCTGTGCAGAACAATCACCCAAAAGAAAAAGGAAGAAGTTATACTTCTCTTAACAGATTGACTTCAACAATTTACCTTCAGGTACAAATAACCTTTACATTCTTGGCTTGTATTAGTTACAGTATTAAAACTGAAAAGCATTTCCCCAATATATTGTTTTTAATGTAAGGTGTAAATCAGCTTTCAGTCTGCAGCAACCTCTAGGAAATAGACCAACATAAAAAGCAAAACAGCAATAGATAGCTACTTCACCTTTTTTCTTGCAAACAAACAGCACTGTCCTCCTCTTTCATCCACCAAGGAAACAGTGTGGTGTGCCTGTACACATGAGCTCCACAGCACTCCGCTGACATCAGTGTTGTCCCCATTTTAAAAGGCAGGAAAAGCTGAGGCACAGCAACTTACCCAAGTCTGCAGCAAAGTCTGGAATTCAACCCAGGACTCCTGACCATGAATCCAGTGCGTGAACCCAGAAAATCACCCTCATGGTCAGAGAATAAAGGCTTACCTGTGGCTTGTTGTCTGAGGAAAGATTCGGACGCACACTCCTATAACCCTTGGCAGCCAGAGAAGATGGTTGGGCATCCCCATTGGCATCAGTGTTAGATGATGACCTCCAATCATCTACAAGGGGAAGGAAAACTCAGATCACAGAGGATTCCCTCCAGCTACAGGAGGGGACTCTTTTCTTCCTTTTTTTTTTTTTCTTTCTTTTTTCCAGGCAACAAGAAATACTTCCAAGAAAACAACAGAAGCAACAAGATAAGCAGACAATGTTTGTACCTGTTTCTGGGTTTTCTGGCTCCAGACCTAAGCGTTTCACAGAAAGGAAGGACAGAAGAGGTGAGGGTGGACAATAAACACAGAGGAAAAAAAGGGGAAAAAAAAATTACTGAAACAGTTACATTTACTGAAAACATGTACCAATTGAAGTTAAGAGTCGATCTACTTCATTTCAGACATAAAATGCTTTCTGACAGGGTTGCCTAATTACCATAGAGACCAGCCCTAAACATGATGCCCTCCTTGTTTCTGACCTTTGTAAACACAAGGCAATTCATTCAGAGCAATGAAGAAACAATTGTTCATTGACATTCTTATTTCAGAGGCAAAAAGGCAGCCCAGATAGCTACTTTCTAAAGCTGCAGCTTGACGTCTAGACACTGCAAATTACTGGAAATGCAGGGAATCAGTATTCAGCCATGATACAAGCTATGAAGACATATTTATCCTTATCAACTTCACTATGTATGATTAAGGGACTGCCAACAAATAAATCCGGTTTTGCAGACTAAGTGCCTACGCACAAAGGGAGTTGTAAAATATGATGTCACTTTACAACCCAGTCCCTGCAGCTACATGTATTGGTCTCATCACCTATTTACCCACCTCCCACTGGGCTCCTCCCCACCCTTCTACCTGTTTTGCTGTTTAAGTTATATGCAAAAAGCTCTTCTAGCTCTAAAGTACATTTCATAAAGAGATTGAGAGAGTAAGCAAAGGAAGTATTAATGAGCTGATTTCCATAGTAATGGGCTTGTTGCCATTCAAGCTGCTGGAAATTTATGAAGCCATCAACAGAAAGAAGAGAGGCAATGGTGAGGGATAGGACTGAAGAAACAGGGCATGAGAAGCATGAAAAGAGGGTAGGTCATGGGTGAAATAAAATAAGAGGAGAAGACAGAGCAGAAAGCAGCACATTGGGGCTGGAATTATTGGAATTGCCCTTCCTCCAACAGTAGAGTCAGAAACGATGTATGCTTTGCTTTCAACAGCAAGTCTGACCCCCTCCCCCCTAACGGCATCTTTCCTTTGGGAGTTTGTCCTCTCTGCCAGACCCATGACACTGGCCAGGTTTGTTATGCTTTGCCTGTCTCCTGCAATTAAGTAATTATATGTCTGCTATTGAAAGACGCAGAGCTCTGTGGTGACACTGTCTGTCTGGGATGCTATCCCTGCTCCCTTGACAACCCAAGTGAATGCTACAGTGGCAGTAGCACCACTCAGCCTCATTCTGTTCCACCTCGTGCATGGGATAAAAGAAGGTGACATGGGCCTGCCAGTGAAAAAACAGAAAGAAAACAAAAACAAAAAACCAACAACAACAACAACAAGATATTTGAGAGTCTTTGGTGCTCCTGACAGAGAAAGGGAGCTGTAAACAAACTTAAGCCAATAAGTGAGTGGTCATGAAACCTGCACTAGAAGAGAACAGGAGTCAGTTTCCTTCCACTGGTCTGGTTCTTGCAAGAGGTTTCTGACTATGCTGTGGGATTTTGGGCTTTAAATCATAGCTAAAATGACTTACTCGAAGACCCTTGACTGAGCTTTCTTGAGGTTACTCTGAGTAACACATTCCAGTTAACCTTCTAACCACTTACTTTCAGGTGGCTCAACATCCTGAGGACATGGCGAAGAGCTATTCTGATTCTCTTCATAGGCTGAAGATGCCCGGAGGGTCACGGCTCCTTTTCCACTGCAGACTTTAGTGGGATCTGTTTCTACAGGAAACGCACATGCACAGAAGCGACACATTGAAACAGATGATACAGAGCTATTAGGAGCCATCAGGGCTGTATAGTGTAATTTTAGCATGGCTGCCTCTGGGTGTATCAATCTAATACTGTTTATGCAGATGAAGATTAGCTCTGGATTTAAAGCACTGAGAAATCAAAGCAGTTTCATATTCATGTAACTGATGAATGTAGAAGTAAGTTCTGAGTCAGTGTAACAGATTTAAGAAAGGAGGAAAAAAGGATGAGTGTTTGAACCAAATTTCACAGGTCCATTTGCTTTATTTGGTCTGCTTTTTATGCAGATATTGTACTACCAAGATCATTCTACCATTACACCTGTAGCTCTTTTGTAGGGATGTCCCAGTGGTATAAAGCAACACAGCATGTGTGCTGAAACCTTAAAAATGCTTTTTGTGCAGGGCTTGCAGATTTTTAAAAAAGTCTTACGACCACTGGAGGATAAAAACTTGTACCTATGCTGAATATGATCTAAAAGCAAGGTGCAGCAAGCTACCTCCTTGCTATCTCCTTCCATTTTAGGGCAGTGTTTCACTTTCTGACATAGGAAGCAAAATTCCAAAAGCCACAAAGAAATTTAACATATACCTGATCAGATCACCCTGTGAGCCAGACACCAGATCATGCCAGCATGCTTGCTGAGGCCTGATTCCGCACAGCTTCTGTGCATTTGTGCATTTCAGCCCATGTTTTTTTTTCCTGCTGTCATTCTATTAAGTAATAACAAACTAGTACTTCAAGGCTATCTTCCTCCCCTTACTTAAAAATCCTTCCAGAGATTTGCTTCCTCTAAGATACCTATAGAAATAATAAGCCTAAAGAATCTCTTGTGATCTAGGCTACTTCCGCTGGAAAACACATCACCTCCCTTTCTTATGCACTATTATTGATCCTGCAGCTGCCATCAGACTTCATTTTGACCTATGTAAACAGAGGTGCTAGCCCTACCATGACACACAACAGGGAGCCTGAAGAGGTACTGAGCATGAGCTGTGTTACACAAATGGCAACACGACTTTTAAGGGGTGAAGATCATGATATCTCTGCACAGGGAGGGATGCAGGTCCTCTCTAGGAACTGCTATTATGATGAAAGTTGCATCTTCAGACTAGACAGAGCAAGCAAAGGCTGATACTTGTTGCCCAGACAACAGTCCACGTTTGTGCAGATCAATACTCCCTGGCTGATTTCAGTAAGATAATGCCCCATTAAATCCAAACCCATACAGTGCCTACAGACTCTGACAACACCTCAGTTAAGGTTGCAAAACACAGAAACCACAGCCAAGGTGGCTACAATATAAGGAAATATCAATAGTGCCAGAAGGACCACGGCAATAAGGAAAAGATTCAACAAACGCCAAACACTTCGCTCACACTGAAAGCCCTCTCTGCTGGAATTGCCATTGTTCAAGCTTTAGGGATTTCACAAAAAGCATAGTATCAGATCCACACTTACGACTGGAGAAAGGATGGAATTAGCAAGGAATCCGAGGATACTTTTCTACAGTTCAGCCTTTAGTTAATTTAAGCAGCATGGAGGCAGCCTCCATGAGGGGAAAGAGTATCCACACAGACATATCAAATGCTGCTTAATCCTTAAATAAACCACATTTGTGCACACACACCGTAAGTGAGCATGCCTAAGGTCACCCACATGCCTGGTAAAATAGAAGTTGACTTCTCTGACTGATTTTCACATGATCCAGATAGGGTCAGGATTCCCTTTGCCTTGAAGTATAGTGCTGGCTATCATTCCCATCCACACAGCACAACATGTAGCCCAAGGACTCTGTGGACCCACTTTCAAAGCAGAGGTTTAAGCTCTGGCACTCCATTTTCAAGAGTGCTGTAACTCTGAGGCATGGACACACTACTGGGAGTCACCAGGCCTGATTTACAAACAGGTTAGCTGTTCTCCTATGCTCCTACATTCGCAGGCAGAGAAATGGAAACACTTAGAGTTCAGCATGCTATAAATGTCTCCATCATATTGGAGGATAATAAAATTTGGGAATCAAAGCACTTTTTTATTTTCATACAACATATTAAACTTGTATACTGAATCAAAAGAACTAAAATGAAAAGAATATTTTTTTAAAGGTTTGAGAATAAAATATTATCAGACTATTTCAGTTTGGAAGACAAAGACAAATACTTGAGATGCTGAATTCCCTCACATCCAGCAGATGGTAACAAACATGATATTAGCACTGTACTGGTCCAGAGAGCATGTGTGTGACAGATTAAGAGAAATGAGCACTATCGGCTAGACTAGTCTGACTGTCCAGATCCACAAAAGTACAAGATTCTGTTTGTACTTTTAGTGGGAAAACATGTGTTTGGGGAGCGGGTGACAGACAGCTTAATGTCCTTATGTACCCATATAAAGATTCTGTTAAGTCAGTGCATGTACAGAAAAACAAAACCATCCCACCAATGTTGAACTATGCTTGAAATTGTAAAACACATATCTAAAATACATTTACTTCCATATAGATATGCAGGAAACATTCTCTGCTTCATCAGGAGTTTGGTTCAAAATGAGGCTGTAATATCAATATTATTCATAATCAAGCATTAGTAGAGGAGCTTACAATCCCAGATTCAAGTAGAACAATTATGTCTGCAGAGGAGCAGCATAATTGAGAACAGCATCTTTTGCCATCAAGAGGTAACTTTATTACCTACCGATGAAATCTACAGCTCTGGAAACAGTGAGAAGGGGATGAAGCTGAAAACTAGCCAAAGCACAAGGGTGAAGCAGTGATGTGGCGGGGGGAGAGGAAAGAGAGAGGACAGAATGATGGCCAACTAATGCATGGCAGGGGAAGGATGAAGATACCTGTAGGCAGCACTAGGTGAGGAGAACTTTTCACTTTCTTCACAGGGATTATTTTAACGGCAGAAATAGAGCGTGTACATAAAGGGACGTCAACAGCTGCAAACACAAAAGTGTAAATGGCACATCCAAAAAGGGAAGAACAGAGTTTGGGAAGCATGCCACAAAATTTTCTTATGTACTTGGAGGCACAATAGCAGGAAATTTCAAATACAAAAGCAGTCCAGAGAGCAGTGATGCAATCGTTAAAAATATCCCTTCATTCGCCCTAATTCAGGATGTGTCTGTTTTATGCAGCATACAGAACTGCTTACTGAATTGACTAACTGCTGACTGCTAATATGCTGCAGGCAAAAAGAATCTGGAAGCATTAGTTTTTAGAAGCCATCAAAAAAATCCAGTGTAATCGTTTAGATGAGATACACTACATGCAAAAATAAAAATGTTAAATTAACATTAATATGGCTCAGTTAAAACAAAGTGAATAAATAAGGATTGAAAGGTTGAGAGAGGAACACTAAACTAGCCACATTACATGAATTCTGAAGTTTATGGCACATATTTTACAAGTTCAGCAACAGAAGGAAGTGAAACATGAAATAATCTTGAAAATAGTCCCATGCCAAAGGACAGCACCAAAATATCCACTTCAGAAAAAAAAATCAATCCATTTAAACAGTAAATTGAGGAGATTTCTACTGGACCCCATTAGCTAGCACACTAATTATACCAGATGCAGTAACATAGAGGAAAACCATACATCGTACTGTGCCAAATTCCAGCAATTGTTACAAAACTGTCCAAACCAGCTGATACTTTCTGACCCTACTGCAGCTGAAGTGGAACTCTAAAAAAAAAAAAAAAACAAAAAAAAACCCCAACAAAACCAAAATAGGGCAGGGGGGTTGTGTGTTGGTAAAAAAAAGTCAAAGGCAAAACCACTCAGAGGTGAAGCCCAACAGTAACCGCCAAGATAAACATCTTGTAAATCACAGCTCCACTAGAATAACTTCAGTTGTGCTCTTGATTTCTGCAGAGCCAGGATTTTCTCCTTTAAAACCTATTAGCTTTCTACATCTATTAACTGCCAAATCAGGAGTAAGAGGAACTACATATCTAATACTTTACACACCAATGCTGAGCACTGGGCCAGGCTGAGGT
>JAVSBS010009635.1:37339-61752 GCA_033124195.1 Coracias cyanogaster
GGAGTTCAGATCACCGCAACTCTAGGAGGTCTAGCTTTGACTAACTGCGAGTGAAACACACACCAGGGTCCTTACCTTGATTCAGGCTTTTCAGTTAAGGGTGCCATTTTCTTAGTCTCTTGACTTCACTTCACAAGAGGCACGCAAGAGTTAAAGAAACCTTTCACTGCATTGCCCAGTCACTTGGCTGCTGAGGTGTAACAAGAAATTTGTGGAGGCATCTCTCTCTGGCACCCTTAAATACTTTGCTCCTCCTACTTCTCTGCTTTAATTATCCAGTTGGTTCTTAGTCACCCCATCCTGTCACTAGGTTTGCTCACCATCAGCCACCCCCGCCCAGCCTGCCTGTCACTCCCTTGCCACTGTCATCACAAAAGACACTGACTCTTCCTGCAGCTCTGGAGCTGGGGAAAAGAAAAAGGGTTTGGAGGTGACACTCGACAGTGGCGCAGGTATGGGATACACTTCAGAAGGGGAGTGACAGGCAGACCTTGAAGAAATATTACAGTATGGGGAAAGTACTTGAAAAAGCACTCGTCTCTTTTTTTTTTAAAAAAAAAAAAAAAAAACACAACACACACAAAACCAAACAGGCTGCATCTACTTGTCAGGGAAGGAATATTTTCATTAGCACTGGACATAGCAGATCCTAATTCAATGGGGTAGGAGCTGAAGGGGAAGCTGAAGTTTCTGCACTTGGCAGCTGAGTTTTGTAGCATAAATAGCTGACATGACACAAAGGGAAACTAACTGCTTGCATGCCTATTACATATTATATACCCACTCCATGGGTATTGTAACAGGCATCAAAGGAGCTCTTAAACTACAAGTTGTACTAAGGTAGCCCTAGAGTGGAGTGTCCCCATGACAGTGCAGCCTGGCTCCCCTTTAGACAGCCTAAGACTCACACTGGAGCAGAGGTGGTGCCAGATTTTAGGAGAGTGAGAGTATACTCTCACATCCTCAGGCCTGGGCAGCTTGTTGGTAATGAAGGTGAGTAGCAGCACAGGATCACCGTCATTCCACAGTAAATGTCTACAGAACAAATGACTGGGACCAAGACTTCTTGAAATCAGACCTTGGAAGTTGGTTCACACAACACCAAGTGGTCGCTTAATAGTGGAAATACTTTGAAGGAGACCCTGAAGTCTCTTGGTACTGTCCTTTGTCACCAGACTACAGCAACCAGTGCACCAAACACTGCTGAGTTTCATGATGGACACTCCAGAGTATCTCTGCAGCCTGTCTCTGGATTTTGATTCCTCAAATATGTATGTACAGGTAGTATGTTCACATATTGAAAAAAATGTACTGAAAATTATTGCAAGGTGAGCATCTCGACATTCAAACGAGACCTAGAAAGCAATACAGATGGCAAGAGTTGCTGACTGCAAAAGGGCTTAGAGCAAAGGTTACTGTGGGTCAATGCTTACTCTAACTTCAGGTCCTTTCAGTGAAGCATTAATGAAGGACACAGAAGAGAAGTCTCCAAATACTTTCACACATAAACCCATCCTGATGACCTGTCAAATGCTGACTGAACTACTGTCAGCAACACAAGCTTTCCTTTTTCCTGCCCAATACACCTTTTATCATCCCAATACTTACCTCCCACCAAATGAAGCATTTAATTGTTAGCCAATACAGGCACAATTCTAACTTGGTATTTTTGCTAAGGGGCCAGAAGAGGTTGATAAATGCTGCTCTATCTTAATTCATTTAAGACCAATCCCACACATTAGTATGAATATGCTACTGGTAGTTCTAATTAGAGTAAACAAAGGGCCCCGAGCCCACAATTACTACCACGTCCCAAGAGACTAATGCTGGGGAGCTTGTACCTGGGATTTTGGTTTCATTTACCCCAGCAGGTATCAGAGGCTATTTGCAAAATTCAGGTCTGGATCTAGGTTTAGGTGCCAGCCCCTTTAAAAGTCAGGTGAATTTGGTTTGGGTGGAGGAGGAAAAGGGTTATTTCAGTCATATCAACAGACAGAATAAAGGATGATGGAAAACAGTACGTTTTGAATGGTTGGACCCTACTGTCCTCTCTGGAAAAACAAACAAAGCAAAACAAACACCCCCCCAACCCCAAACCACCAACCCCCCCATGTTTTTCTCAAAAACAAACCAGGAGAGCCAACAAAAAGAGGTTATTATATTGTCCAAAGTAAGCTGCACAGTCATGATTAGCTTAAATTACTTGAAACACACTTGTTTATACCACAGTATGCAACAGGAGACCTCCCTCACCACCTGAAGACAACCTCCTCCTTCTCCTTCAAGTCTTGTGGAGCCTGGACCACATGACAGCATGTCAGTTGGAAGCCCTGCTTGCTGTGTAGCACAAGTTTATAAACAAGCCTCTAATAGTTTGTCTTCAAGTAATAAAAATGACCGCAATTAAAATGTAAAAATAACAGCTAGCGAACAAAAGAATGGCACCTAGAGAGAGGAAAAGTAAGGAAGGATCCAGGGGCTGGCTCAGGTCTAAACATAGATAGGAAAGTTCAGGTCAAGGATGGGGTCTCAAACACTTCTGGACTTTGCAAGAACCAGCTTAGACAACCTTCAACCTTGGCAAGGAGGGAGGAGTTTCTGCTACAGACAGTTTCTTCTACAACAGCAGCAAGGATGGAAAACTGAATTTTCACAGAATTTGTTCTTCCACTTGGGTGAAGGGAGAACTGGGCAGCAAGCTTTGCACAGCTACACAGCTGCACAGCCACAGAGCTTGGTTGTATCCAAAGTCAACCTTGAGTGCAACATAAAAAGCTTTATAAGGTGTTGCTGTTTTACCAACAACTCAGTAATACTGTATTATGCCTTGCAATTTCCTGGCACCTACTGCTGCATAATCACTGCTATATTTTTCCCCCATAATACCCATTCTTCGCGAAAGACATCACCACTCTAACAGCTGAAGGAAATAGCAAAAGGGACAAAACAATTTGCACAACAAAGGAAGTCTTTGGCATAAGAGGGGCAGATGCCAGTTCTAGGACATTCTGGACCATTGCTCTAGAAGCCACTAGACAAGCCTACCCTCATCACGTCTGTTTTGCTTCCAAAGTCATAAACAAATCCTTTTGCTGGAGTGAGTGGATTGTTTCAGTTCTAAGCTGCTCTGGAATGTTTGCTGCACAGTCCATGTTTGTGTTTTGATAAATGTCACACAGCCATACTAGTTCTTTTCTGCCACCCTAATACGCCATGGGGCTAGGCTTTCCAGCCACCAGAAGAGGTTGAAGAGGTGCTGTGACATGCAGTTTAGAGAAGGAGGTACTTTGGATAGATCCAGGAGATGCTAAGCAAAAGTGATTGAGCTTACTTGGTTCTGCAGATGGAGGAGGAAGGCAAGCAAACTTACATCGTGCTTGTGCTTCTAATTTAGTTTCCTAGTTCTGAGGTTTGAATTGCAACACAAAACTCAGCCCAAATAACATGCTGCTGCTGCTAGAGTTCCACCCAGAACCATGAATGAGCATAAACTCAATCACCCAGCATCCTCACTCTGCTGGGCCGGAGCTTCTGCTTTGTTACAAAACAGCCACTCAGGTTCTGGTTAGGACAGTTTTACAGCAACCTCCCTGCTATCAGAGATGAAGCCTAGCTTGCCCCAAAGCTCCCAACATCTGGATCCCCTTGGATGCCTCGGACCTGAGCCTGAACTCTGCAGCTCAGTCCTCCCCAGCTGAAAGCTATAGGAACCAGTGTTCACCACAGAATGAAACGCTGCTGCCAGCAGCCCCTACAACCTGCCAGGCAGATTAGTGCAACTGCACAAGGACTCAGGAAGCACTTAGAGCTGAATCTGCATGGCAGAAAGGGGTTCAGACTGTCACCAGAGACTGAGCAAAACTCCTTGTAAAGATGTATACATGTCTTTTAAGAGCTCTAGATAGGAAATTAATCTGCCAGTAGGAGCAAGTCTGAAGGGCACACGAGGTTAAGGGCTAGCAACAGACCCCTGTAACAATAATGTGTGTATTAATCCAGTGAAAGCACATAACCTGCTAAGCGTACAGAGAGAGCAGCACAGGCTACAAGATAAACTGCTAGAAATTTTTCTCGGACAGCTGATAAAAGCAAATGCATAATTTGGCTTTCTGGCTGAAGACTGAAGAGCTGTCCTAGTGTCCCTTTTGGCTGTTGGAGATAAGGGATATGCTGCAGGCCAGTGACCCCGCATTTAAAACAGAAAAACAATGCTATGTGGTAGGATCACAGTTTGCCACGATTTGGGACCTACAGCATCTTAATGGAGACTTCTGTAAGAGGTATAGCTCCTGCTGCTGTCTTCTACTGACTGGAGAACTCAGCAGGAGCTGGAAAGCACTGTGTCACACCAAGACAAGCTGGGAGTGATCAGCTGTTTAGCAGTCACCTGAGTAGCAGCTTCTCCCAGCTCTTACTGATCTACTGACCTATTTAAACTTCCATGCATAAAATAAAGTATATAACCTTGCCCATCTATCTTGAACAGTTGCTGACTCTGGTCCGAGCAATTCTGTGACATTCAAGACCTGCTCAATACAACACTGCAGGGGAAAAATGTAGGGCTTAGTTATGCTTACCTAAGTCCTAAGGAAAGTAACGGCAGTTACAGCATGCAATGAACAAAACATGCATTCTCACTTGCACATAAGCATCTCCAGCCCTTTGTACCTGGTACTGCCACCTACACTCAGGCAAAATGGAAGCAAAACTTCCATGCTGTGATTTGTGGCCAAACCGGGGTGTGAGACACAAGGATTATGTTCAGTGATCATTGGATTGTGTGTGGCAAGAGAACTCACACTCTATTCCTCTACTACAGAAGACCATCAATGGCACTTCATATAACAACTTTAGTTTACACCAGAGCTGTCCTTACTGATCCAACCAGCACTTCATTCAATGAAAGGCACTACTGGCTGTGAAGGTAACAGAATACAACCCAATCAATATTAAAAACTTTTGTAATAGCACTAGCTGTTCAGCAGTGTTCTTAACCTTTGTGCTGTAGAGCTTCAGTTAACCTTAATGTACAGTCAGGACAAAATCATCTCCTATATGACATACAAGAAAGCTGACTTTTGTAAAATTCTCCTTTTTTTTCAGACTCAAAATACTCAGATATTTAGCAAAATCTTGGAGCCCACCTGAGCTTACTGCCTCTTCCAATGACAGTGATTTGGTAGGTTGTTGAAGGTAAAAAAGAGAGGTATGAGTGCAGTAAAGACGGGAACTAGCAAAACTAGGAGAAGCAGCAAAGAAAATTCAGACTGTGCTCTCTTCTCCACCTCAGCATTTTCCTGTGATACTCTTCCCTGCACCGTAATTGCTAAAGACAAGTGAAGATTAAATCAGGCTACCCACAGCTGATCCTCTGTTCTCCAGAAACAGAACTACAGAGCCAAAAGAAGCAATATGTCTTCCAGTAGACAAGCCTGGGCATTCATGGAAAATAAGTCCCAGCAGTTCTACCCAATGGGACTTGCTCCATGTATCATTAATAAGTAGAGATCCAGCCCAAAACACCAGGCTGAGGAGCTGTTTGGATTTGCCTCTAACTTGGCCAGCTGGCTAGAATTATTAACCATTATATTTGTAACTATGAAAGCTAATGAGAGAGTAATTATATCTCACAGTTCACAGCTGGAAGTCATTGCCTTTGGGAGTTAATGAAGGTTTAAGTTCCCCATTCTTGTTGATTTCTCTCCTTCCAACTGTGACTCCCATAGAGTTTTGAAAGCCTCACTGACTTTAAATCTGTCTTCTAAGGGCAACCCTTGGGTATAGATGTATTGAGAGGAAATGTGTTTGAACCTCTATAAGGAGATGAACACAAAACCTGATCTTCCCCCATCCCCTCCCACCACGCCAACATTTCTTGTCAGAGCAAAGAAACATCAACTGGATGACTAAGTAATGATAATGACTGCTGTTCAGTGCACTGCTGGGCTGTGATTAGATTTCTCTTGGCTTCTAACCAGATTAAAAAGAAGAAAAAAATTGCTGTTTAGAGAGGCGGGACTGGCCTATTAGCATCAGTACTGGGCTCAGTCAAGATGCTCCTGGGTCATTGTCTCTATTCAGAAAGTCCAGACCCTTCAGTATGGTGACTTGGAATAAAGTAAACAAAGATGTTGCCCATCAGGCCATGAGCTGCACCCATGACCCTTTGTATTAAAAGTTCCTTAGCCCAAAAAACAGTTCACCAGACCTTGGGGAACATCCACTTCTGGAGGCCTGGGGCCATTGGAAGTTTTCACATCCTATGATGCCCTGTACTGAACAGGCAGGAGCTAGGAATCTATGAGCAGATTGGGAAGACATTAAGGAAAACATTTGAAACACACTGTCCCTTCCAGCATCAATGCCTCATCGACTCTCCATCTGTTCCCAAAAGTTCAACGGAAAAAATGAAAACTCCATCTTCCTCATTTCTATAAATGCACTCTCACTGTTACTGTTCTGGTTTCTGGCACAGTGCTGTACCATTTAAACCTCTTTTATAGTCTAAGATGGGTACAGCCAGTGTGGAGCTGGTGTGATCAGCTGGCTGGAGCCAAAATGACTTTCTGGGCAACGCCTTCCTCTAAAAGCCATCCTGCTCTGCCTCCAGGGGAAGCAACAAAAGGAGAACACATTGCACCTTACAGCAGTCTGAGTAACCTTTAACATTCACTTGAAGCAATAAATTTGGGAACCGAATAAAGCAGCATATATTGACCATCAGGTCTTGGGAAATCTGGCCATCAGTAAGAACAGCAGCTCTTCAGCATCTTCTGCAACAGTTCTCTGCAGGCACTTAAGGGAAGTTTTTCTCCTTGGACCTCCCTGGTAGCGTTGTCCACGCTTTGCCTCCCCCACCTATGACAGCAAAAGATATATGTACATGTTTTCATAGACTTACTTTGTCTCCTGGTGCACTGGCTAGATATTTCCCCTGCCCTGTGCCTCTCATCCAGCTTGTCAGGCCTAGAACTGTTTGATCTCTGCTAAGTGCCAGATGCTTGGACTAAAGGTCTGAAGTGAATAGTTGATCTGAAGCATGCATTGCAGGTCACAGAAAAAAAAAAACCACCACAATGCCTTAATTATATCTTAAAAAACAAAAAAAAAAAAAAAGAAAAATAGTGTGGTATACAAACACTTCCCTGAATTCCCATGAGCCTCCAACCAGAGGAAAACATTCATCAGACTACAGAAAAGCAAGTATTTTCTCTCATATAAAAAAGTAATGTAAAAAAAGCCATTTAGAGTTCCACCTAATCTGGAATGGGGGCTAAAGAGTAAGCCATTCTTCTTCAAACTCCTGTATGGGCTATCCAGGCCCTGGTACTCAATGTTAAGCACTCCTTGAAGCACAGATGTGCCATGCCTTGATGTCACTTGACAGCCAGTAGGATTGAGCAGGCATTGTGGATAAGGGAACAAGGAAATGAGATGTCATCACTTGGCTGATGACATAGGCCAGCCACAGTGCAAGCATGAAGCACTGAGACTCCCAGGCACTCTGAGAATTAAGGCTTCTTGGAGATGCTCTTTTTCCAGATAAATGCCCGACTGCATCTCTCTGGCTGAAGAAGAACCAAGTACCTTCCCTCTAAAGCAGCCAAGCTTAGGCGAAGGAGCTTCCCTCCCTTTTGCAGCCAAAGCACAGAATCATATTCAGGCCTAGTGTAAAATGGCCCATCTCTAGAAGAGACCAAGTAATTGTGTCATAGAATCATAGGATCACAGAATCATTCAGGTTGGAAAAGACCCTTGGGATCACCGAGTCCAACCATCAACCCTACTCTACAAGTTCTCCCCAACACCACATCTAAATGACCCTTAAATACATTCAGGGATGGTGTCAGTTGGACAGCAGGGCCCATGGGATTTTGCTTATAAGACAGCAAGAGCAGAAGGACATAAAACTTAGTTTCATACATCCCAAAAGATTCTCCAGCTTCCTCTCAGCCTGGACTTTCATTCCTCAAGACTAGTTCGTAAAACATACAGCACAGTCAGGCTGACAAGAGCCCCATGCAAGAGACTGATGCAGCCTTACTGGAAGGGCTCTGTATCACCAAAGGAAAGAGAGCAACCCTCAAGAATCACAATGTCACTATGGATGTGACTGTGGCATGGAGACAAAGATCAGGTACAGTGTTATATGGGAAAGGTGTTAAGAAGCTCATACAGACCTGAAATTTGAGACCACTAGAGCATCCGTGCAGAGGAAAGGGAAGGCGGGAGACAGAAGAGACTGCTCCCATGATGCTGTCAGCCTTTTTAGAAACAAAGAAAGAAGTAGCCCAAAAGAATTGTATTTGCCATTTCTGGGATACCAGAGATTCAGTATTCTGTAACTTCTGCTTTGAGCTTTGCCTACCTGATCACAAACAGGTTCCATACCAGAGTCATCCTGAGGTGAACAAACAGTCTCAAGAACTTGACATGTGAGCCTCAGCCTTGACTGAGTCTTAGACTTCTGCTTCAATGCAGAGTTCTCAAAGGCTGAGTCACTTTTGCCTCAGGCAAGTAAGAATATCAAACCTTATCTCTGAACTGTCAAGTCTCTTTCAACCCAAGACTTAATCTTAGACCAAACAGTACCAAAGACCCAATACCATCTCCTCTAAAGAAAACAAATAAGCTTCAGCAGTATTTGTAGCTGTTGTGTCTGAAGTTAAATCTATCCTAGTAGCCCCTTGGGGATCTGATCTTATGTCATCAACTCTATAATTTCCCCCAAACCCTGATCCCAGTCCAACAGCTCCTGTCTGCTCCAAACCTACATTAAGTCAAGTCACACATCCCAACATCCACTCAAACCTAGCCAAATGGCCTCATACAGATGAGGCAATGAATCCAACTCACCACTCTCATGCAAGCAGGCACCAGTGCTAAACCTGTGTTTGTAGCCTATTCAAGGACAACTGCTAAACTTTGGTCCTTATCCTAAAACCTAACCCTCACTTTCAAAATCCCACTACCTCCATATGTTTCTAACCTAGACTGGGGTACAAAATTTTTACTGGTACCAGCATCAAAATAAATAGAAAAGGATGTCACAAATGCAGATAATACAGAAATGTGCTGATGGTGACAAAGGTGAATTTAATCCTTGCTAGGACTACTATGTTTTATCTAATGCGTCCATGATTCACTACAAAAACAGCACTTGGAGCTTGATTTTCTTCCAAGAACTGGAGCTTTTGAGTGGCTCACCTACCAAAAAACTCCATGTAATAGTGGTGCTCTCATCAACATGCAGCTTTCTGCTGCACAACCCAAGTAGGCTGTGACTAGGAAGAAAAACTCCTTCACTGCAAGTGATAGAGACAGATACGATTTTGGTGCTCCCAGTCAGGATGAGGTCTCCTAGTGACATGCTCCTTCCCTTCCCCTTCAGAGTACTCACATCAGTCAGCTGGCTCAGCTCCTCAGGCGCAGCTTAGGACAGGATCCTCTGGCAGCAACTTCCACTCTGTCTTCTCTTCACATGCAACTGCTACGTAACAGCACATACCTACAAAGTCAAAGAGGAAGAAAATGCTATTAGTGCCACTAGTCCTGCTGTCCAACACAATTACCGAGAGGGCTGTACCAAAGCAATCAGCCATTCACAGAAAAAAATGTTAATTTTAGATGAAACAATTCCCCCTCTGCTTACCATGCAGGAAGCACTGTTAGTATAAACAGCAGTCTGACCAGATCCGCATCCTAGCATCCCCTATGTGAGAACTGACATTTACGGTTGTCTCCAGGGCAGGCTGAAACCACATCCGTTTTCCTGCCTTTCTGCTAGAGATTCCTCCCCACGCAGCAAGGACAGCTGAACAGCAAAAATATTCACGCCTCTCTACAACCTACAGTCTGTTTACTAATGTAAATCACTGCTGATTTCAGCTTAATTTAGTACACTGGTTGGCAAAATGCAGAAAAAGGGAAGGGAATACGTATCCTGTGCTGCTGTCCCTGATGTATGAATAGGTTTGTCTAATACAGAGCCTGGGCTGGAAACTAGGGACAACTGCAGCCATGTAATATAACTCCCTGCTGTCAGGAATAAAAATCTTCAGAATGAGGCACTGCTAGACACATAGGAAGAAACATACATCAGGTTGTGTTCAAACAAATTCCTTGGTTAGGGTACTCAGCTGGACAGACAGCCACAGAGCATGATTTATTTTTTCACATGCATTGATGATTACTAAATGTGACTATTTAACTCCAGTCCCATATCAAGCCAAAATGGTTTGATTTGACATTGATTTGATAGATGGCTGTGCAGCTTTATTGTTTCACCCAATAAAATTAACAGTAGCCTGGCTTCAGTGAAATGTCTTTGCAGTTTGATTTATAAGGCAGGTATTGACACCTCTCAATTTCAATCATGTCATTTAGCAGGCTGAACTAGCCACCCTGTCACCCTAAGCATCCTCTATATTGAGTGGAGAGGAGGATTCTTCCAGAGAGCAACACAGCCTCTCTCTACATTGCCTTCTTCATAATTCTCTGTACTCAACTTTAAAAAAAGCTTGGGAAGACCAACTAGCAAAGTTTTATGGTAGTGTTGGGTTGACAGTTGGACTTGATGATCTTAGAGGTCTTTTCCAACCTTAATGATTCTATGACTATAGCTGAACAAATCCTCATGTGTTTTATTCAGGCTCTGAGGGGAGTGGAGTGACATTTATTTCAACACACACAGAGCAGAACCTTCAAAGGCCTAGTACAACCAGCCTGTCAGCCAATAAGCCTCACCCATTAGATGTCCTTGTGACAGTGCAGGTGGTGCATAAATATCACAAGGAGAAAATAGAAGATGATGCTCAGAGGTAAAAATTCTCCTAGAGTATTAAGGACTTTGCCTGTGAGCCATCTCAGAATATGCTCACAAAGCTCCAAAAATACCATGTTTTTACAAGCCTCAAGACTTTTTTCAAGACCTGCTAATATCCCAAACAATCAGCCTAGAAGAACCACATTAGTTTTTCAGTAAAACTAGTCCCAGGAAAACACAAGTTGAAACAAATTAGTATTTTCTGTCCAGGACAGTCTAGTAGTTTCTCCATCTCCAGCAAGCAGGAAGGGATCAGTGAAAGGACATGTTTGAAAGGCTTATTGCTAGTACCAGAAAGAAAATTTGCTATAAAGTTGTCCAGAGTGTGCACCAAGAGAGAGTTAATATTTCAGTGGCAAGGTCAAGCCCTGGTTTTGCTGTGATACAAGAAGCTGTGCTGCTGGCATTAACTACCATTTGTTTGCCTTCCCAACCTGCCCTGTCCTTGCAAGTTGGCAGAAGGCTGAAGCTGGCCCAAGTCCCAGCTGCCAAAAGCTGCCCAAAGTAGAGAACTTGTTACTCATCATAAGAACTAAGAATTATGTTGAGAGTGGGAGGAGAGAGTAAATGGCATGAAAACCAACTAATAGAAACTCCTGCGGTGCTGAGAGTTGTTACAACTAAGGCTCTAACCTGGCATGTAGCCAGGGAGCGCAGCAAGACATGGGGATACAGATGCAGGTTACAGCTGGCCTGTGCCCCAATCTAGAAGAGACAGCTAAACATTCGAACTGTCCCCTTGGAAATATGCCTTGCATTAGATCCTGGAGGACCACAAGATGATATTTTCGGTGAAAAAAAAAATCAATACAGGAATCACAGAAGGATTCCATTCGGACAAACTTTATGCCTACTGCTGTTAGTGACAAAATTCCCTTCCTGTCAGTGGCAGCAAAATTAGGGCAGCTGACAGTGTCAGAGATGAAGGACACTGCCAACAAGTTTTCAACATTTTAAAATTTTGTTAGTCTTCAGCTGTGTTCTGGCTTTATCTGCTGTTAACACTTTTATTTCCACTGTAATAGAAAAGTCTGCTGAAAGAGTTTCTACTGAATAATGCAAAAGGTACTGCGACTCTTCCTGCATAAGCAGCCAGCACGTCAGGCCCCCTGTGGTGACTGAACTGCTCAGTGAGCTACAAAAAGCAGTGTACAACTGTATCCGTGCTCCCACCCAGAAACTTTGAATGAATGCAGCAATGTAACAGTTGAGTGCTGAAATCAAGCAAACTGAGAAGAAAACATAGAAAACACCACAAACAAGAAAACCTCACCACACTGCTGGTAAAAAGGTTTCCTGTAAGGCTGTCTGGTTTCATTTTGGGTTTTTTTTTTTTTTTGTTTGTGTGTGTTTTGTTTTCTAAGTAGGTGTTTCCCTAACTCTAAACACTCATTGAGTTTAGAGTGTTCAGATCCACTCAGTCACTGTGGCTTAGGAAAATTGCGGTTTGGGTAATTCTGATGCATCAGCCTCAGTCTGTGCTGGGACCCAAACCTGCTTTAAAGGGCTTTTCAGAGTAATGGGGGAAGGGAATAGCAGGAACAAGATGGGGATGAGTCTAAAATACAAAAGTATCAAGGTCCACATTTGTATGGATGTTTCTGGAAGCTGCTCAATTCATACTGAGGGCTGATAGAGTGGCTGACAACACTATGGTAGTGCAGAATCAAGCTATCCATCTCCTTCTCCATTTGTCAGATCAACAGACAGTAACCTGGTACTTCTTAAAAGGGCTAGACACAGGCCACACTCAAACTGCATCCCCACAGAGAAAGGAATGCTGTCAAAAACAAAAAGGAAAGGTGAGAAACAAGAGGAAATTCCTTGTAGCTGAGAGTGGCCAGGCATGATCCAACAAGGCAAGTCTCCTTGTATACATGTGAGCCCACATAATGGCACCTAGTCACAACTAATCCACTGTAGACATGGATATCAGCTCAGCATGCTGCTATTCTTGCATTGATTTCCCACACTTAAGAGCTTGATCTCACACACAACCAAGAAGACAGCACAACTTCCAGTACCCCCATAGGCAGCAATGGAAAACACTGACCAAGTCATCTCACACCTGAACACAACAGGAGGGCAGCAGACACACACACAGCCTTGAGCTCAAGAACTGGAGGTGCCAAGCAAAAGAAACATAGGAGTTTCACATTGTTTTCAAAGTAAAAAGAGAAAGGGGCTGACCCTGCTTGACTCCATCATGTTGTTTGTACAGCACCCTGTGCTTCAGGCACTGAGCTGCAAAATCAAAGCAAGTACAATGGCAATGAAAACATAATCAAACACATCAGTGTGGGGCCAGCTTTGCAACAGAAAAGCAAAAAAAATGAAAAGGAAAAAAAACAAACAACAAACAATACCCAGATCTAAAGGCCACTTCGAAACCAACAACTTTAAGCAGCTCCATAAGACTAGCAGGACAAAAATACTATTTTGCCATTGTCTACATAAGAACAGGCAGCCCCTTTTCCAAGGAGTTCAAACGGACAAGACAGATGAAGGGGAAACAGATGCATGGATGAGAAGGGATTTGACCTGATCACATAACACCAGGACCAGTGCCAGGAACAAACTGTAGCTCCCTCTTTCCTAGCATAATGCTCTTTTCACTGGTCTACTGCCTCGAAGGCTGGAAATGGACACCCATCTTTTGAAGGTGTTTCCACTGAAAACTGCTTGTCACCATTCCACCTTCTGGAGGTTACTACCCGTAGTGCTGGTAGCAGAAGTGTCCATGTAAGCACTCCATAAGCCACAGAAGGCAGAATCCACCAAATGAAACTGAATAGCCAGTGAACATAAATTAAGCTTATAGATTTTCTCGATGCTGATCAGACAGCACTCACATGCGTTCTTCAGCTGGCAAAGCTAGAAGTGAAGTCAGCCATTGGTATTGGTACAGCAACAAGCAGCAGTGTGAACAAGGGTCCCTGGCTTCAAGCTGAGCAACTGTTTGCTACATTGACGGTTGCCCTTGGTCTGAGATATGGTTATGTTCTTCCACTCTGCAAGTGAAAAGACTTGTGGTTCTGGTAAGAAGAGCTATCAATGGATCTTTCAAAAATCTCTTATCTGAGCCACTCCATCTTGTTACTTTTAGCCCAGTATCAAATACAACAGATCTCCCATCCTCAGATAGCGCAGCAAAGATCTAATTCTGGTAATAGTTTTGCTAATTGCAATTAATAAAACTACTAAGAATCAGCCTGATATTGAGAAGCCATCTCTAATGCTATAGGCTTTTGAATAGTTTACTGGATTTTACCACACTGTCCATATGCAATCTATATGGACTGCTTAGGGACAGCCACAGTCCAGCCTGTGTCTATGGACAATATATTGCTTTGGGCCAACAGGAAGAGTGAAGACAACAATGATGCTGTTACTAATCTACATGCCAGGCCAAATCCTGCAAAAGCACATGATTCCCAGTTAAGTCAACAAAAGTGGCACAAGTACCTTCCAGGGTAGATCTTGATCTCTAAAAACTGTTTTAGATTTTCTCCAATATAAAAAAAAAAGAACTCTTCTGGCAGACCTTTCACCTTAGTCAGCTTATATAAACCAGTGACTTTCCTCACCCACTGCTCAACAAACATGACTTTTACAGTATGTGATCTCCAAATGCAAATTCCTCACACGGATTACTTCAGTTCAACTCTGTTGGGAAAACTCTGTCAGCAGGTAACAGATTAGCTCAAACTGCCTTCTCAGAAGATGCAACTTGGCTGCTACTGAAATTCCTCTTTCACGTTTGCTCAGCCCTTGCCCAGAAGTCTGCTTTTACCTGACCAAATGAGCCAACAAAATCTGTTTCACCTCTTCTCGAACATAGTGCAGGCAATGCTCCACTTCACGGCACAGGCGGTGCACCCTGTCTGGCAGCAGTACCAACCTGGTGCAAAGCATGCCTCCTTATTCAGGTATGGCTTTCTTTCTGGTTGGGCATACCCGCAGGCAGCATGCCAGCAGCACTTTGCAGAGAAAAACTACTCAGAAGCAGCTAATATACATCAGTAAGGAATACAATAATGCATGCTTCCCAAAAAACCCCCATAGGCATGCAGGAAGCTGGAAAGACTGGCCAGTGGTAGCTCTCAGGTGAACAGAGAGGTTAAGAACACATCTGCACACAAAGGGAGAAGAGAAGGGGATTTCTGTGGAAGAGCTATCTCAGTTTCTCAATTCTTCTGCATCTCCAGTTCAAAGTTGAGTGTAGGGATAAACAGAAAATAAACACACATTGCAAAATAAAGGAGTTATGTCATGGTACATCTTCCCAATAATTACAGGGAATCAAGCCTGTAGATCAACACGGATCCACTCTCAAATTTGATCCTTAAGATGTAATTTCAGCACTGTGTGCAGATGCTTACCCCTACAATCCATTGGTTACCTCTTGAAAAAACAGAACAACAAAAAGAAAAGGTGTTACCAACATGTAGAAGGTAAACAGAAAGAAAAACACTGCAGAGATGCCAGAGCTTAGGGCACATTCTCACTTTGTTGCCATTTTCCATTAGCTAATATTGTCATCTCTGCAGAAGTGAGATATGACTTACTCCAGAGTAATACCATCCAGATACAGAGGTTACTCTCAACTGACCCCAACCAAAGTGAGATTAGAGTCAACCCCTCCCCTTCCCACCTCTTTCATCACCTCTATATTTAACTGCAGGTTAACTCATTTCCTCTTTCCTCATGTGAGATTAAAGTGCACCTAGTGCTGTCAGCTCAAGCAAAGCCTCAATGCATCCTCATGTAAATCACCACTCAGTACATGTATTAAAGCATGTCAAGGAGGAGAATGAGTTATATGCTTCATACTCACAGAACTAAACACTTGCTTCTCAAGAAGTAAAACTGGCAGGCAGCCCAGGCCCCAAAATAGTAAAGATACCTCCAATTCTAATCTTCCCACATCTGTTACATAAATCCTAAAGACTTAAGAAGTGTCACTATTTACCAATGTGTTTGAATGAAATGTGGGTCAGCGACCAAGGCAAAAGGTCAAACACATAGTGAGTTGGCATGCGGACACTGTGTGGATTACACTTCTCTAGGAGGAAACAATAGCCCATCATTCCAGGGACAGAGGGAAAATAATGCAACAAAATCTCACACTTACCATGTTTGTGTCAAAAAGGCTGAGAACTATATAACTGCCTAGAAAAAAAGAAACCACAGCAGGAAAGGGGGAAAGAAAGAGAAGGCAGTGAATTATTTCCCCACCCTGTGCAATATCACTCATGAAGGGCTTTGTACCAAGGATGAAAATGCTGCTGTCAGAGAAGGAGGAGGGCAGCAGCCACACTTCTGGGGGCTGCAGGGATCCCACCCATGATGGGTCACACACCACTGCGCTCTGACCCAGGCCACAGCCAGCACCCAGTACTCCTGTGGAAGGTGCCTTTTCCCCTCACATACTCCCTTTGTGTCTCAAGAACACTGTGCAAGGAAGACAGTTTTTTATTTCTACCTGACCTCTCTGCAAATCACTCGGAGCCCTAAGATATAAGATCTTTATCACAGCTTGAGGCAAACATTAAGTTGCTGTAAATAAAGCTGGGACTTTAAATCCAGCCACATGAGTTAACTCCACAGTGAATATAATTTTTCACAGATAACAACTATGGTAATAAATTTTACCTCAATGAACACAGAAAGGGTGAAGCATGCAAAATTCAGAACAGAAGTAAGTTTCTTGCCTTAGATTCTACAACAACAATCCTTTAAAATACAAGCACTTATTTTCCTCATCTCCCTAATGCTAAAATTCTTCTTGTTCTAACACTTCAAGGGGCAAGCCTCCCTTAATTTTCAGTGGCTGCAGTAACGGGCCTCAGTATTTCTGCCAAGAATAATAACAAATCAATGTGGACAGTGAACAGAGAAACACGCAGAAGAGCCACTGGCATTTGCTTCAGCAGAACAGCTGGAATAAGTTGTCAGTTCCCCTTACTGTATCCTCCAACTGCAGTGCCTGGCAAAGGGGACTATTAAAGGAAAGAAAATGCTTATGACAAGCTTATGACACATCTCAAAAGCAATCACTGTGTCTCCATCATTCAACTAACTCTGGAATGACAAACAGATGGAAATGAGAAAACGAACAGTGGAATGACATAAAGAAGGTTTGGCTGCAGACTGCAGGAGCAATGGGGCATGTCAGGCAGATGTATCATTGCCAGAGCAGAATTTCTCTGATGTAACGCAGAGACTGCATTGCCTGCGAATGAAATCATGACATGTTGGACAAAGACAGACACAACTGTTACGATTTGGTGCTGCCCTGCATATACCAAAAGAGAGACAATTACACACCAAACCCACAGAGAACAAAGGGTAAAATGGCTGAATTCTCCCATGAGGGTTATAAATATGTTGCAATGATTTGCAAACATCTTCCATTTATTTAAGGGTAGATGTTGAGCTGAAGGTGTCCTGAAATATTTTTTTCTGGTAGTATGAGGTCACTGTATAAGTTTTACAGTAAACTTAGGACACATCTAAAATTCAATAGCAGAGTTCCAGTGATTTGAGAAACTGTGAAATGCTGAACAGATGGAAATGAGAAAAGGAACAGTGCACTGCATGGGGTCACTAACAGCTCACAGAAAAGCTGACACAGGCATACTGCCCATGAGCTGTGCAACTGATGTGAAATGCCCCTGTGCTCCTTTCTCTGTACACTAGCTCCATGTTGAGATGAAATTGCAAGTGTCTCATGGAAGCAAGTAGCATTGCTTGCTTCTATCCCCATCTGTGCGCGTGCTTACACACACGCATGCGCACATCTGCATTATGTGCCTATTTTATTTTTCACTGAGACTTTATAAATGGAGTTCTTTTTCTCTCTGTTGCTCTCCTAATTAGAAATTAGATTCAGACCTTGAAAAACATGATCTGTTCTTAGCAAAACAAAGGGCAAGTGCTAAGGCTCTCAAACAGGACCAGAGGAAAAGAAAAATGCTTCCTCTTCTAAATAAATTCATGTTTCATATTGCTTTAAACCTCATGTTGTTTTGATGTCTTTATACATAACAGAAGAAAAGAAAATTGACTGCAATCACTATGAGAAAAATTCTCATGAGATTCCCTGCCAACTTTGTATCTTGTGCTTGAACACTGCAAGTGGCAAAGTAGCTGCCAAAGTTACGTCAGGTAAGGTAATAAGGTAAAGTAAGGTACGTAAGATAAGGTACATAAGGTGAAATACGTGAAAACACCTCAGTAAAAAACACCTCCTGCTCACATGGCCTTCCCAGGAGTCTAAAACAACTAAACAGCAGCTCTCAGTGGATCAGCGTTTGGGCCACAGCACATCAAGTTACAGCTACTATGCACTGCAGGGTACTGCTACGGGAGGCTGAAGCGTAGAACACAGGAGGCAGTTTCAAGGCTGCTACGGCTGCTACTGGATCATGGGGCACCCTGCCTATGGTTGTAGGGTCCCATGAACTTGATTTAAGACAATTCCTGCTTGTCTCAAGCACAGGAGAGGCTGCTGGAAGGAGCAGCCCTAAGCCAGGTACATGGAGCCTGGTAAAGTCCTGGGGACCATATCGTTAACCCGGGCTGGGATTCATACTGCTCCAAGCAACAGCCACAGAAGAATCAGGCAGACTTTTGGCGCAGCTGCCCAGAAAATCTGACTCACTAACCAATGTATAATTAAATAATACCAAGGAATCTTGAAAGATTAGACAACTGAATCAAATCAATGCTTAAGAGGCTAAAAATGACAAACATACATTGAGGTTACACGGACAGACTAGACGAATATTTAGCTGGAAAAGACAGAAGAAAAGAAGAAAAGCTGATTTGTTTCAGGCTGCAGGTGAAGTAATGAATGAATAATTGTGAAGCAAGACTGGGAGGGATGTGTCGATTTATCTTGCTCCATACTATAAAAAGGCAGTAAGTATAATAGATAATCTTTTATTAAAATAATTTTTTAAAGGTGGCATAAAAAACAACCTGAGGAATTTATTGCCACAGGGCAAGAAGGGAATACTGTAGGGAAATAGCTTTACTGGCTTTCAGAAAGGATTAGACAATTATATTAACATAATACCTACAGCTGGGAGAGCTACATGAGGAGTTACAAGGATAATCAGCACAAAGGTGTGGTGGCTCTCTTCCATTTGCACCCCCATACTTGTGCCTTCAGGCAGGGTCTGCCCTTTCTGAGTCACTGCTGGAATTCAAAAGGCTGCAAAATTCCTACTTGGTCCTTACATGGTCTTGTGTGTGATGGGACCTGAAATGGTGGTGGAGCACTGGTTCAAGCTATCCTTAGAAGTTTTGGGTTGTGCCAATGCCAGTGAGCAAGCCTACAGCTTTGTCTGGTACAACGACTGGTATTTCTATACCTCTAGCAAGCTAGAAAGCTAATGAGCACAAGCAACAAGTTGCTTACTGTAGCCCAAGAATCCTTCTCGCCCCTAAAGTCTGCCCCAACTGTGACTCAGTCTGCTCCTATGAATGAAGATAAGCACCAGAAAACTCCATCTTTGGTCTTCATACTCAGACCACCACAAAACGCACAAACTTTGACAGAGATTCATTTCTCACAAAGCGGCTTTAAAAGCCACCCTGTCTTCAACAAAGCCCTAGCACTAAAATACCAGCCCAGATTTTTAACATCCACTGTTCCAGTAACTTAAATTGTTCCAAAATGTCACTGCAAAAGTACTGAAGTCGTCTCACATAGCTCTAGTCAAGTAATAACAGTCTTTAACCAAAAATCTCCTGGAGGATTCTTGGAGCTTGAACCCATCCAGAATTGCCCACAATCAGTTATGGAGCTGCTCTAAACCATATAAAATCTCCTAGTCAGTTAAGAACAGGCACAGCACAAAGTGCCACCTCCACATTTGATACACTTTTGTGCACTGCATATCTAGTATGGTGTTGTCAGCTCTTACAATGCATGATGTTTTCATAAAGCCTCACCAGATAGAAACAGAAGATTGCATGAGAATCTCAGCTTCCATCTAAAATAAATTTTAAAATAACCTCAACATAAAATCAAGGAGCCACTGATACTCAAAGCGAAGAGAAAAACTTGAAGAACCACAAAGGATCAGAACTAGAAGGTAAATAAAAGCCATCCTAATGTATATCCTTGCATGACCAACACCCCCCCCCACACACACACACCCCCCCCCCCTTCATGATTTTTTAAGTGAAACCACTTCATTTGTGGTAGGGGGGGAGCCACATGCTGCTTCAAGAACATTTGAAGTGGTAATACATGAACATAAAACACATGACTTTCACACCAACCTCCACGCATTCTCTCTTGGGAAACACAGATCTTGTTTTAATTCAAAAGTCTACAATATCAAAGGACAAGGGAGGGGAGAGTCATAAAATATGAAGCTGAAATGCTGCTAAACAGGATAATTCCCTAAATATTTGGCGACATTTTTCAGGAGCCCTTTGATCATTGCATGAGGGCTCTGGGTACTGGGGATAGGATGATGCTGTGCTCAGTTGAGGATCCCACAGCAGAGCTCAGTCACTTCCACCTGTGCACAGAGACCCAGAGCAGCAAACACCTCAGATTGCCACTACATCCTGCCAGGTGTCAGCTGGAGCTAGAAAGAGCTAAACCTGAGTAAAATCAGAGGTTTCCTTCAGTCTTTTAGCATTGAAGCCTAAGGTGTCCAGTAATCACAAAAGCTCCTGAGAGGAGAGAGTTGAATCTCAAAGAGGATACTGCTTTCCCATCTGTCATCCATGAACATACTTGGCAGGAAGTTCTGTCCTTCTCCACTGATCCAGGAGGACGTGCCTCAGCCAGCCAGGACTTGAGAAACATGAGAACAAGGTGTTGAGCTCAGTGAGAAGAAGGTGTAAGAGTTAAAGCAGTAGCTCTCCTTGGGTCCAGCTCCTTTCACAGTTTATTCAGGCATGAACATGAATTTGATCCTACCTCCTAGGAGGATTTTCCTCCCTGTGAAGTCAGGGGACACTAACCAGTTGCAAGTCAAATGTGGACTGAATGCAGAAGGCCCAGCCATGCCAACTCTTGTGCTTTGACTGCGATTCCCAAAATAGCTAGGTTTTTCTGTGAAGTCTGAGTTGCTGTAGCTCACACAGTAACCAGCAATCTTAGGTTTCAAATAAAAAAATTAGTAACATTCTGGGAATGCCTACTTTGCATAATGTAGGGCTACACAGAAGTAGGTGAGCAAGCCCTGAGCTAGCTGCTACCAAGCTACAGCAGCACCGTGCTCCCAGGCACAAAGCAGGCTGCTCCAGGTCCCCAGGGGAGAGCAATTAAGTGTTCGTATGGGTATTTCTACTGTATATATACATGAGGTCAAGGTAAGCTTTACTTCTCACATTCCTGAAGACTGACTTCCCTTTAGAAGCTCTATTTACTGCCTAGGCTGCCAGCATCATCCTCCAGAGCCAATAATTACCTGCACTTTCTGCAAAAGTGACCACTGTATTTCCACTGCAGAAGAGCTGTAATGGCTCCATCTCCTTGCAGAGTAGGTATATCCATCCTTAAAGGGCTATTTCCTTTTTCTTTTGTTTGCTTCTATTTTTTTTTTTAATTAAAGAACAATATGAATATTTAAGAACCTCAGCTTTCTTTGTAGCTACAGAAAATAAGTTGGAAAAAACCTTATCTGAGGCTCAGAAGAAAATAAAAATCAAAATGGCATAGAAAGTTCCTGGTACCATTTAAAAATCCAAGTACCTTGTAACAGATTAACCACAATAGCCTTGTTATTGCATTGAAAGTGCTTCTGTTCATTTGGATTCTATGAAAATGCAGAGGCAGATACAATTCACAGCCAAGTATCCCATGGGATGTGAGATATTATGGTAATCTAGTTAAGAATGGAGCACACCTACTCAGGTTGTGCAGAATATCTCTTGGGATTTCTCTATCTGCAGGAAGAACAGTAACAACATCATCAATGCTTCCTCATCCTGCACTTGGTAGTTGGCCTTTCACATTTTAGGAGGTGTCACTCAGGGTGGTGAAAGGGTAACACAAAAGCATGGCCTATATATCTTTGTACCTACTCCAGGAGGTTACTAGCCAGAATAGATGCTATCCATGGACCTGAATAACTGTCCTTTTCTTGTGTTTCCTGCAGGAACCAGCGAAGCTTTGATTACTCTGCTCTTGTTTACAGCTTTGCATAAAATGCAAGCCATCAAGTTGTTTTTCAAATTCTGTAAGCATACTAACTTTCAGAACTAATCCTATAAACTAGATTCTCTGGGCTTTCAGAGCTTCCCTAATATGGTCATTAAATATCTGAGAGATGAGGACACCTCAGAAATACTCACATGAACTATAAACTCTTCATACTTATCATTTAAAAAAAAAAAAATCAGAGACAAAAGATATGGCAGACTACAAATTGGTGTCAAGAGACAATTAAGCCATGTGCTTGATGAACAGCACAGATGTCTAGGACAGCACAGACAGAACAGTCAAATATGGTTGCAGGATTTCAAATGGGAGCAAGGATACTGTTGTAAGGCTAAGACAAAATTATCCAGTACCCTTGTGATTCGTAAAATGGTTCTGAGGTAACATTGCTCCATTTTTCTATTTTTAAAAATGAGAAAGTATTAAAACCTGAGAGAAACACATAAGTAACTTATCTGGCATTAGACATCCAGATGAAATGCAGCTTGTTTGTTATTCAGCACTGCATAAAATTCTAGCTACTCTTACTGATGTCTTCACAAATATTTATGCATTTAATCAAAGTCAAAACCTGCAACCTGAGACCACATCTTGACTAGATGAATTCTCTATTAACCCTGTGTGAGATCTTGGGCAGAGCCTCTTCCCCTTCAGACCTAAGGATGGAAATTTATACCTCAAGATTCCTTTGATGTTATGGAACTTCACAGACTGGACCAATTATTGCTGTGGAAAAACAAGCATACTAATAGAAAAAGGATAAACTCTCTTCCCATTCTTTTCACCCATCTATTGTCTATCACACCTGCATTTTATTAAAGGAGGTGGGGAGTTTAGCAGCCACTCCCCATATAAGCAGCTTCCATCTCCTAGCCAAAAGCTAGCCTGGTCATGCATTCAGAAGTGAAGAATGCTTTGGCTTAAGCATTCCTCTGGATGGCAAGGGCTAGAAAGACCTTTTGAATATGATTTCATAGTAAAAGTAACCCATGTTTCAGAAGGCCAGTAACTCAGCTGCTTTATGTTTGGCTGTAATATGATAAATATTTTTTACCATCCATCCACTCAGATACTAAAGGGCTTGGCTTTATTATAACACAGCTGGGCTAGCTATAACAATGCTGGGCCAAAACATTTTCAACAAGTTGTTCAAACATTATTAGTTTTGTCCTAAAAAGAGCAAGGTACTCACTTGTCTTGGGGTTTACTAACTAAACAGATGTTCAAACACTAACAAAGACATGCAATGTCCATTAGCTAAGCTGCCAAGATCTTGAGAACTTCTTTTGCATTGTACTCCTGTTCTCAGCAAGCGTAAGCCAGCATTGTTCCACCACATTTCCCTGTAATCAGAGCAAGCAGAGCTGTTCCTGGCATGACAGGACTGGAATGAGTTAGGAAGATATCCCCATTCCAAAGATCAATATCAAAAGGCATGCAGCATTAGACTCATTTCCTTGTTTCTTGACTACTAAAATCTGTGAGGCCTGTATGCAGTGAAGGTGACTGCTTAACTGTTATACAGTTATTTATAATGCATCTTCATGGCCAACATATTTTACTCCTGAAACATGTTCAAACCTTAGAAGGAAAATTAGTTCTAAACTCTCCACAGCTCACATATGGTATAGAAGCTCCCAGCTGTGTCATGTGCCAAGAGAAGCTGAATAAACTTTCACAGTAATTATTAAAAATTTTCTCATTTCCCGCCTTTTATTGAGCCAGACACCACTTCCGTTTTTTAAAGTAGAGCTCAACAGAATAGTCTAGGGACCCTCTCTAACAGTTAGAGGTACGCACTACTTAGAACTTCAAGGCACATCCATGCCATGGAGGTGATGATATGGATAGCCTCTGTCTGTTGAGCCTTAGCTTCACCCCAAAGTCACCTTCATACTGGAACAATTTCTTAGCCAAGACCACAGCTTTCCACAGCCCCTTGAGCCAGCAATTATCACACCTCTTTGTCTTGTTGATGATATAGTGACGATAAACCTTTTACGTTCAGAAGATGAACCTGGACTACTCTATGGCAAAACACCTATTGATTTCAAGGCATTTCTAAGTGAATTCTGGAGCTCCATTTAAAATGCAGTAAAGCAGAGGCTCTTTGTTTAACAGGAATAAGACCAGAGTCCTTGAAAAAGGAGGGAGCTGATGAAGAGAAAGCAGATCTGCTGAGGTACTGATATGAAGTATGATCTATAACCCACTTTACCAAGGTTGTGTCAGTCCAGTTATATCCAGGCACTGAGATCCTGCTGTTTCTTTTTAGAGAATGAGGGAAGTGACATGATCTCTGTCCAGAAGGTGTAGTTTTTTCATAACTTACATTCACAGCATGGACATATTTCTGTCACAGTGTACCAGTGATATGCTTTTCACATGGACTGA
>JAVSBS010009635.1:61771-125790 GCA_033124195.1 Coracias cyanogaster
TTAATCCTCTCTTGCTCTGCTATCAGAAAGCTCTCATGTAATAACAAGGAAAGAGGAATGCTGCATGTGCTCTGTTAAGAGGTGGGTGACTAAATATATTTTAATGCAGTTTAGATTACATACCCAAGAGTGAGTTATCTCAGTTGTACAGAACGAGAACTTCCTTAGAAGACTGACTGATTTGCTGAGGTCACTGCTGCGTGTGTTTCCTGGAAGGAGAGACAATCCTGCAATGCAAAGAAATTCTACTCTAGTAACTTCTGTGAACCATTTTGGACATAATCTGGCCTGTTTTGTTCTCCTCATAATTTGCATAATTCATGGCAAAGTATTCAGGAGGCCTGACAAATTCTAACTTTATTTTTGGTTTTCAAAAGTCCATATATAGAAGATGATACAATAGATTTGATACTGGTACCTAAATAGTATCTGCAGCTAATTAGCTGACAGTGTTTGATATGTTTCCTATGATAGCTTAAAGGAAACAACCAGAACAGTTGACATTTTATTTCTATGCATAATTAAGCTGTACTACAAATCAGAGACCTCCATATTAGCAGAAAAGCAGCACTGGCCCTAATCACATCAGAAAGTTCCAATAGCACTCTGTGTTCCACAAAACACTGCAGGAGCTCTTCTGACACAGAAGCCGAAATTCACTTTCACTCTTCTGTCAAATCTCACTGTTCCACTGCATCACATAGAGAACTGTCCTAGGGGTTCAATCCAGAGGTAGGTCCATCACCACCACGGGCTGGTCTCAATAAGGTGGGACATAAGGCATCTCCTTAGGGCTTCACAGCTTTTCTGCTCTCCATTTGCCATTCAAAGCTCTGCACTTTCCCAGCCCCAGGCTTCCTCCTTAGCCAGGACAGAGTAGGATGCATTTCACATCTTTGCTGAAGTAAATCACGCAAATGCTCTGCATATTTGGCAAGCCATATCCTTCCCCAACCTCTTCTATAACTAGAAGCCAAGTCATGCTGTTTAATTGACTCAACTGCTAAAAATCAGCACTTTCCATGGAGCCCACATTTTTCTAAGACCTTAGTTTGAGGGGCTGGAGATTGCATCTTTAGTCTGAGAGGACGACAAACTGCCACAACACGAGGCCCTTTTGGGGGTATTAGTGCCCTTACAGCAGTATTTTGTCACACACTCCGCTCCAAGTGTAAGCCATTCCTCATTCTTGGCTCCTGCGCACAGAAAACCAAGCACATCTTCTGTGGGTCAGGGGTAGCTGTGTCTTGCAGCAAGTTGGCTTCCACCAGCGCTCTTCAGGAAGCATAAGGCAAAAGCCAGCACAATGCCATTGTTTACCGATCACCCTGCGTTATAACACCTCTTGTAACACACAGGGTAATAGCTCAGAGCTGCAGAGAGGCAGTATTTGATTATGAATTATTTGTGACAGGTGACAATGTTGTTGGCAATTAATCCAAATGGCCATGCAAATTGTCTGCGGCAGCCTATTACCAGATTTAGACCTGTGAGGAGAATCACAGTGAAAACTGAGTGCATTGTTACCTTCAGGGCTAGCTGCCAGTTTCAAATGTCAGGGCTGTGCTACTGCAGCACTCAGAACCCTGCCCACTATATGAGCCACTTGACATCTTAATAGGCTTGCCAAAACAAGGAGGGTTACCTATCCAAACCTCTGTCTCTCTCTTGCATCAACAAGTCACTTGTATTTTAAACACTGCTAACAGCACTTACTGACTATGCAGAAGGGTGATCAACACTCAGGAAAGCGGCCTTGCTTCTGTCAATGCCAGCATGATAAGTACGGTGAAGAGGAAATGGAATGAAAATATTTAAGCCTTATTTAGTCTCAGCAAAACCTTCAGTAGTTCAACCTGATCTACTGCCAACCTGTTACATCTGGACTTGGTTTCCGATGAAAGCATCTACATAAACAAATAAAGTGATATAATCCAGTCCTAAATAATGAGCAAAGCTTAGAAATAGTCTGTCACGACAAATGGAAACTATGCTGTTACAAATAGCAAGAACTTGCTCGGTGATGCAGTGAGAGAACTAATATCAGTGCTAAAGTCCTGGCACTTTCTTCTTAAGGAGAATTGTAACGGGAATGGTAATACTGCCTTTCAGTCAGAACAAAATTATACATTTCTACAATGTATGTCATCTCAACAAGCAACTCTAAGGCCAGAAGTCCCTTACTGCTATGACTATGTAAGAGTTGTCACTGCTCTGTCAATGGAGAAATGAAGTACAGGCAGGGTGTTTTGTCCTAAGTCCCAAAGGAAGGCACAAGCAGCCTGATGAACTGAGTCTACAATGCAGTCAATTGCCAGTCGACTCCTGAAATGCCAAAGATCATCCTTAACAATACAGCAAAACCTCTCCAGGTTCTGCTACTTTAAATAACCAAAGTGATTTGGGGCTTCATGCCCACAACCAAAATATTAATGCACATACAGTGAAGTGCTGACACCCTCCAACAGACACACTTCACAAGCGTGCCTAGAGAAGCGCGTAAACAACATAATGAAGAAATTGGGTTACTTGTAAGAGAACTGCTGTCTACATAATAACCACCCCACAACAACAGGATCTTGAAAGCAGTCCAGGTGTGAACAGAAGTCACCTCTATATCATAACTTTGTTGGACCGTGTGAAATAAGTTAGCTGCCCAGTGCCTTGCGAAGGGACTAGCCACACATGCATGGATGTGCCTTCCATCCAAACTGGCCCTTCAAGGAAACAGCTCAGGTAGCACTGCTGAAGTGGCTCAGAAGACAGCAGAGTGGAGTCTGACATTGCTGGTACCCGTGGTAGAGCAGGCCCCTGACTCAAGGAATTCAGTATGCCCAGAAATCAAATCAGGTTTTCGTTCCTCACCAATGCAAAAAGAGAAGACAAGGACACAGTATCTTACTACAACTCCTTCCTCCCACCCCAGACAAAAAGAATATAAACAGAATGCCAGCCTTCCTGCTTGAAGGATAAACTGGGATGCCCCATGTACTGTTTAAGGAAGCCCCAGTACAGCTTGGATGCCAGCAGGTCCAGGTTTCAAAACAAAAATTCAAAACCAGGAATTATCCCTGCAACTGTTTAACTCTGTGCATATGAACACTTCCACTAAACAGAATTAGGTATTAACCAAAACTTTAAGGATGTAAACAGCTGCAATTGCAGATGGTTTCTGAGGCAGCACACCACATATGCAAGTGCCATTGGACTTTCCTAAATAGATTCAGCTTCACCTCCAACATCCTTTGGATACTTAGAATCTTTGCAAACTCATAACAAAAAGTTTTCACAACAACTATGTGATGTGCTCAGAGCAGAACTGTCAGTTCCTAATTAACAACTTTACATATGCAAGAAGGTGAAATTCCATTCAGCATTTGTAACACAAAACTCCAATCTTTTCAATTTTTCAGAAATTTTAGATCTTGCAGAGAGCTGCAGTTTTAATTATCTCTTTACGGTCCTCTACTTCTATTTCCCAGCAAGACTAGATACCCAGTGCTTTCCAGCAGCAAGAATCTGCCAAAAAAAATAAGTTGCAAAAGTGTGGCTTGCAAACCAGCACACACACACAGGAACTCTGCAAAACATAATCTTCACTCAAGATAACAATTAGTGATACCATTGATTCTAAATGTGGACAATTCCTGATGTCCACATTGGGGACATGAGGGATAAATTCACCTAAATAGACGTAACCAAATGTCAGGCATCAAGAAAGTTACCTCTCCAGTCAACAGTCAGTGACAAGCGCTTTGAGAGGACAAGTCATCCTGCCCTAAGACAGGCAGATACAGTGGAATGAATCACCTCATGGCAGTGCTTTTCTTTCTCTACTCACTGTGGAAAGAACCTAGAAACCTAGTTTTTACACAGAGGAGTGGTATTTACCTCCCTCTAGCATACACAGCAATAAGCCCTCTGTCACAGCCTCAAGCGGTAATAGCTAAGATCATGGCACATGGTCATTAGGTAGTGTCAGCTTGTAATAGACTGAAAGTTGTGGGATTTAAAGTTGTGGCTTGTGTTTTGGCAGAGAGGTTGTTTGGACCCAACCACATTTAGTGCAAATACCACAGTGGAATGTGTCAACTCCAGACTGGAAATGTAGTTGTACTTAAAATATAGACCAGGCTATGTTGGAATATTTGGGATCCTGTGGCATTAAGATAACTAACCAAATGACAGACAGCACAGTTCCTTGGTAAAAGTGGTGGGTCTTGAACACTAAAACAGCAATTGCATAACATAGTGACCCTTTCACCTTCCTGAAGGTCCCATGAAGGCTGTGTGGTTGAGCATTCATATTAGACTAAAATCCTGGCACTTCTTTCTGCTCTGACATAGAAGAGGCCAGGGCCGTTTTCTTAAAAGCTGGCTTTAGGTCTAGATTCCTCAGTGGAAATCTGCACCCTGGCTGCAGCAGTAGTCCTAAAGATGGTTACTCATCACTGGTGGTCTCTGGATACAACCTCTTTGGAGTACTGGGGAATCTGGACAAATGTAATGCTTTTAAAATATCGTAGCTGATACAGTGTAGTGCATTTAAACACAAGTTGCTTTAACATAAGCTGCACTAAACATCAGAAATGGTAAGGAGCTCTCTCAGCTGGCTACACAGTTATCAGAAAAGTGCTGATTTACTCATTTCCAATCTGCTTCCCTCCTCCTGTGTTAAAAAACCCCAGTCAGCTTTTCTAATTGTAAATCAGGTTGCATTTCAGAAACAGTCAATATTGTTAGCTGTATTTCATAATCTATTCTGGCAGGTCCTGTTTATTCCAATGTTGACAAAGACAAAAATACAACACTAAGAGAAGGAAATACAGATTTAAACCACGAAATATGTATGTACATTATTGATCATGTAAATCCAGAGACAGCATTAAGGAATGGAAAGGGAATGAGATGTTTCCTGAAGTAACAATTTAGATCACGATCATTTTTGCACCACACTCATTTATTTAAAGAGACAGCAAAAGTCCTATGCCTCATGGTGACCCCCCACCTTCCACAGAATAATCATGCTGCACTCTTTATTCAGGATCTGATTTTGCAATTTCGTACACAAACAGCCTTTGCATGAGCATGTCCACTGACAGCAAGGCAGTCACTCATGTAGACAGGGATTTCTCTTGCAAGCAAAGGTTTGCAGGCATCTGTTTCTATGTTCCTATTAAGAAACCACAATAGTAAGTTTCAATTTAATCAACAACCATTTCAGCTCACATAACAAGAACACCCTTAAAATATACTTTTATTTTTACTTCTGTTAGCAGTTTAATACAAATTGAGCAATGTTGTCTTGAGCTACAGGCTGTGGTATTAATTTGAGCTCTAGAAGGTCAACAGGAGAAGAAAAGGCAGTTCATCACAGTAACAAAATGCTCCATTATAAGTCTGCAAAACACGTGGCATTTAGAAGACAGTTATCCTCATACCCTTGTGAGCTTTCACAAGGATCTGTTACAAAATGCTGTGAGCAACGGATAGATTGTTGCAGATAGATTGGGACAGAAAGAAATTGGCTCCCATCAACAGTCTTGTGACCTACAGCATGGTTAACACAGGACCTAACAACCACCCACAACCATGCAAGCCCTGCACATCTGAAATCCACATCACACTTGGGGCTCTTAAATTCACAATCAATACATGTGTTTGTCTTAATAAACTGAATGACTGGGATTTGGGGATGTTCCTCAGAGAGATATAAATTACCATGAAAAAAATTGTCACTGATCAGCAGACAAATTAGTTCAAGTTAATGATGCAATTTAACACTATGTAGCACTGGACATCTTCAAAAGGCTGTGCAAACACTAAATTAGCTTTGCTGCATTTGTATGAAGTAGGTACGTGTTATTGGGCTTACTTTTACACTGGGGAAACAATGAAACACAAACTGAAATTTTTAAAAAGCTGCTGTGTTTAATTCTGCTTCCACCAAAACCAATGGAAAAATTCTCAGTGCTAGTTTTGCGTTTGCATGGGGTCCCTTTATACCCCTTTGGCAGGGCAAAAAGCCTCATTTTAAGGATCTTGACCTTGCCAGGCATTGTAATGAAGCCATAGTGGAAATAAGAATTAGGCCTCCATCAGCTTGAATGGAAACAGATTTATGTAAGTGCTGTGCACTTTTGAAAATTCTACCCACAATAGCTAGATGACTTGGCCAAGATGGCACAACTGACTTGTGACAGAGACAGTATGATCACCCTTTTTGTCTGACATTAGGGAGCACTAGACCAAATCAGCTCCTCAGAATTATGTTTCTAGCTTGGAAGAGGGCTCAGTCACACAGAAAACTTTACATTATTTTAGGGGATATTTTAAAAATAGAAATGGGTGCAAAACATTTGATCAGACACTTCTGCTGACCATCCATTACCAACCTGCTTCAAAATGAGTGCTGCCTGTGCTAAGCTACTTTAAGGGAGAACAAGATAGATGTGCAATGGGTGTCCACTTAAAAGAAGGTTGTATTAACCAAGATACCTCATTAACATGTGTGCAAAATATGGACAAAGATGGAAATGATGAAGGAATCTTGTAGAAATAAGATCCCAGAAAAGGGTCCTGGTTAAGAATACGGGCCTGGATGAAGGATTGAGGCTAGCTACCCTTACTGGATGCAAATACACAGCAAATGCTGTGCGTGGATACTTACTTCCACTACCTTTCAGCATGATGAAGGCTGAGAGACGCCCTGTGTGTGAATTAGGAGTATGGTTTAGGACTGAAATTCTGTTTCAAGAAAACCACCCAAGATTGTTTAAAACTCTATCAGTTTAGTAAGTTGCTCCCTTTATCCTCCCCCTCCACCCCCAAACAGTGGTTACACTTTAACCATGTATGGAAGAGATTTCAGAGGTCTGAGTCATTAAAACCTACAGAGGATAAAAGAACTTGGCAAATATGAAAGAAAAGCATTTTAAATGGCTCTGAGACAGCCTGCTCCCCCTTGCTACCGAAGATGTGATAGATGAGTTGCCATTTATGTGTAGGAGCTGATGATTTGAGGTTTCGGACAAGTCTATAAACTTAATTACACACAGTGTGCCCCAAAACCAGTTTAAATACAAATTATCATGTCAAAAACTGTGGGAAACCTTTTGATTTTAATATGAAAAAAAGAAACCAACATTTAAAGCAGTAGTCTTGTGTGTTATCTGCAGACAAACTTCTGCCAAATATTCTTGTCTCTGCCAAGAACTATGGTATTTTTGGATAGTTTCTTATTTACAGCCCTTCAGCATGCATGAAACAGTGATGTTTTGCCATTTTTTTGAGTGGCTAATCATATGAAAAGCTCTAATACAATTTAAAGCTACAATCTGCTCTCACAGCACATGACTTATTGAGGAGACCATTACAGCAGTGTTCCTCTTCCCTATAAGAAATAGACATTTCAGGAAGAGAAAAAACAAACAAACAAAAAAACCCAACCAAATGACAACACTTTGAGGAAAGATGCAGGATATAGGAAATGTTGTGTGGAAGCTTACACAATGATAAGACATTACCCATAAGCATGTGGAATTTACCAGGGAGAACATCCTGCTCCTGGTAATACTGTGAGATGCAAACAGCAATAATGGATATGGTTGGGTTTTTTACCCCTTCATGTTTTTAGAAGACATTTATCCACACATCTACCAGACTGACTTTTATGAAAAACAGATTTTCTGATGTCACTCAACTTTGAAACCTTTTAGGATGTTCCCACTCAGACAGTTGCTAAGTAATCACAATTCAGTGTGATGTTTCTTCCCTGAAGATAATTCAGCAGGACTCAGATTCTCAAAGAGCTCATTGAGAAACTGGGAATCAGGAAATCTGAGCTTTATTTCTAGTCTTCTGCAACCAATGCACTACAGAGCAGTGTCTCATTTTCTCAATTAAAAACAGAACTAAAATCACCAGCCTCCATTCCAAGTACTTAAAAATGATCAATACTCTGTAAAAGCTTTGTACTTTTATCACCATGTTAAGTACTCAATCTCTCTACCCCAGAACAACCAGATTTTGACATTTATCTGTGGTATTCTCCTGGAAAATTTCAGCTTTTACACCAATTCAACAACAGCAGCATTTCTCAGGAGCAGAGACTTCATGTACTCCTGTGTCAATCCAGAGTAACTGATTTCAAACAGTTACTCAAGGTCTTGGTTCTATTGCTGTAAATTCAAGTTGCAGTCCTCATCATGGAATCTGATCCATGACAGTACTTGCAACCATACAGATCCCAATCAGAAAGAGTGCCTTTATCTGTCCAATCACACCAAAAAGTTGGGACAAATAATGCAGAGAAAGACAGGTCCAAAGTGATTCCTAGTGCCATTTGATTTCTGATGCTATCATTAGTGATTCCTTTACTTCTATGAATTCTACCTTGCCTATCCCAGCCATTCCGTGATTCACAACATGAATAAATTGGGAAGAATGAGAACATCAAGTACATTTAAAAAGAAGTCCTCCTATGCTTTTAATTACTTGATGGATTACAGTCTTTCTATGCATACTATCCACAAGAAAGTATATCATTACAGATAACTATGACACCATTCTTTGTAAAATACATTCATTTTGTATAATCTGTAATGAATCACTAACACATCATGCAGAAAACCATATATTTAAACAACACTCCCTACAAATCTTTTCACATTTTACCTACTCTCCCTTACTCATTGATATGGACCCAAATTTGCTGTTTACGCATTTTTTTTCCTACTTGTTTGCTTTTTATTCTCACATCAGAATCGGCAGACTTGAAAATTACTTTGTCACACAAGATCTCAAGACACTTAGCGAGCATGAGACTCTGAAGAGGTATCCAAGAGTGAGTTGCAAAACAGGTCAACAAAGATTTGAGTGCCAAAAGCTTCTCATAACCCGGCAAAATAATGAGGCAGATAAAAAAAAAGAAATAGGCTTCAGAGTTTATTGTCCATGAAAATTAAGTGGGTCTTTTGAATCTTGGGAGCTCAGAACATACAACTGTGTGAATTCAGAAATTAATCAAACCTGAGGCTAGATGGGGTTTCTTGTACAACAGGACACCCCCGAGTTACGTGCTCTTGGTCCTGGAGAATCTATCACATACAGAGCCAGCAAATTTTAATGAAATCTAAAAATTAATTTAGCAAGTTACATTGAAACATATGAATGTGCTAAACATTATTGCAGCTTGCCTAGTAGGGGACTTCAACACATAAATCTCTACTTCCCTCCATCCAGATATTACCAGAACTTACAATCAAAAATAAGAAAGAAATATCTCACTTCTGTTGATTAATTGCAGTAAGTGAAGTAAACCAGACATGCTCTATGTGACAAATGTGACTCTTTCCCAATAAATCTTTCAACAGATGTTTAATCCAGCAAATGCCTTCTGTATGGACAAATACAGATGATGCAGTTACCTGAAACAATCTGTTTTCATATTTCAGTACTTGTATCACAGCATTATCTAAAGGCCCAGTCAAATGTGCCAGGTGTGCATAAGACTATATATTCAGACTAGTTTGCAGCCAATACAGACAAATGAAGTATTACTACATTCACAGGTGGGGAAACTTAGTGCAGACAGATGAAATATGCTAGAAATTACACAAGAGTGGGTGCCACAGAGTTAGGTATTAAACTTACTCCTCCTAGTGAGTCCCAGTTCACTGTCAAAGCTCATTTTCATCTGCCACAGGGCAGGCTAGACAAGGGTGCTGTACCCACTTATACCTGCATTTAGCAATTTCTCTCTTTCTCCTTAGTCATGGACTATAGGTGTGCAAGACAGTAAATGATCATATGATGGTCCTATAGAGAGGATATTTTGCATATGGGGAGACCATTCAGACACCTCAGAGGAGTCTCACAAGATAAATCTCCTCTGTAGAACAGGCAGGAAGCTCTCTAGGAAGTGCTTTAAAAGCCATTAACCATATTCTGGGTTCTGGCTCTTCCTCTAAATGACTGCCTCTATTGAACTGTTCACCTCACTAAGTTGTGGAATAACAAACTTTATTTCCTTGAAGTTTGAATGAAAATCTGGAAAAGCTTAACAGGAGACTGAGGTACAGTGTTCAGTACTGATCAGCCCCCTGAGCTTAGACCACTAACAGCCACCTCCAGTCACCAACGGGAGGACTGGGAATGCACACATGGGTGCTTGAGAAAATCCTGCAAAGCAGGACTCATCTTCATTTGTGAGCAGCAGCAGATAGCCCTTTACTTGCAACAATATAAAACATAGCTCCAGCCTTTCAGGATTACCATAAATTACTAAGCAAGAAGATGAACACCTAAAGGACACACTGAAGTTGAAGTCCATCATGAGAAAGAGACAGGGTTACTACCTTTAGATATCACCAAATCTACCAAAATCAAAAGTGTTTTTTAAATGATCCCGGAGTAACTGTAACCTGTATCTGCTTAATTTAAGTCTGGTTTTCCCAACCAGAACAGACAGGCTCATGGCCTGGAGCTATGTCAGAATGACACCCAGGTAAGTTGCAGTTTTAGTTCTCAGACCAAAGCGTATAGAAGAACTATGGTACCCAAGAGCCGTTGCTGGGCTGCTCTACGCAACACAGGCTATCTGTGGCCATAGGAATCTCCAGAGTAGCCATACCCAATTTTGGGGAAGCACAGGCTATTTGCTGACATGCAAATGTCAGGTGAGGTGAATGTTGCAAAGACAGATGCAGTTGATTACTGAAGCAGAATAAAACTGGAAAATGACAGTGAAGATCCTGCCTAGATACCAACCACAATGCTTGTCTTGAAGTCCAAGCATCTGCATGCTCATAGAGACTGGAATTTTTCAAATGAAAAGGATTCTCCCATATTTGTTGCAGCATAACCAAGAAAGACCTAAACCTAAGTCTCATTTAAAATATTTTAACTGTGCTATTATTGAGTCAAATATCAAGTTTGAATCTGGCCTTAAATTCTCCCAGCTGTGGCAGAGAAATTTAGACCCAAACTACGTTTCTAAGGCTTAATGTCAACCTCAATTTTCTGTTAAATTAACACAATTTCAGTCCCAAATTAAGTTATTAAGGAGGCTTGAAGGTGAGCCTATCTTAATCCCATTTTTAGTAAAAAAATCCTCAACTTGAATTCACAGTGGCATCTCTTTTACTTTAGTTTCAGGATGTCATTTGGGGGGAATTTAACAGGCAAGAGATGCCTATCTGAGAATGCAATCAGTCAGGAATGTAGTTACAACAGAAAGAGTTTCAGCAGACCATAAAAGAGAAAGAGAGGAAAAAAAGAAAACCCTGATACAAGAATAGTCCAGCAAATGCAGTGTAGTGAGTTTGGGCTGCTTCCCAGTACTCCAGAGGGAATTCTGCTATTTGCTGAGTTTAGTGAATGTAATCTAGTGCCAAAGGAAAAGCAGCAAATTAAAAAAAAAAAAGTGCCGCTGCTTTCACCATTTTCTCAGTTCTGCTTCGTATGAGAAAGCATACAAAAGACAGAGAAATTGCTATATTCCTGTGAAAGCAGCAGGAACTTGCAAAGCAGATGTTTTTAGCACACATAAGAGTGACTGATTAGACATTGAATAAAACTATATAACCAGGATTTTTAAAAAAGTCACTGAGCAGGCAGAGAAACAGGGGACTCAAAAACTAGTTTGGAAACAACATCCATAGTGATAAGTAAGTCTCATATTGTTTTATAGTAAAATGCAATCAATACTTTCCACTAGACTTCATACACACCACCATTTGAGTTACTTTCCTCCAAGCATGCAACTTTAGGGAATTTACAAGTCATTCAGAAGAGATATAAACAGTTAACAGGAAATGTAAAATGAAGTAATTCAAACAGAATCTATCTCCAAAACCAACAGATATTCCGTAAGTTATTTATAGCAGAAAACTAAGAAGAGTTGAAATGTCTTAAATCTTCCGAGATTTTAAATACTTACTTCTTGCAGCCAAAATCAGATCAGTTGATTATCCAGGAAAATTTTAAAAAGCTTGCATTGGGGAGCTTAACTAGCTGAGAACATGATGCAGCTTTTCCTTTGGAACGTCCAGTCATAGGCATTTCTCATTCAAGAGAAGCACAGAGCATGATACTGTAGTGCAGCCTTTTACATAGGGATGCCCAGGATGGGGGAAGGAGGGGAAAATCCTTCCCCAAAGATTTTAGTTCAGCCCACTCATTAAAATACAGAGTGGAAACAGCTGCCGTAGAAAGGAAGAGGATGTCCTGGCAGTTTTTTATTAAGTTTCTTAGGTGTAAAATGGTTTCATTCTGGAATCTCAGTAAGAAAAGCAATTTTTCTTCTGAATTTCATTCCTCCTCTGCATTGTTCTTAAAGAAACTGGCTCTAACTCAGCTCAGAAATCAGAATAACAGTGGATAGCCAGCTCTCTGTTTTCAAAATCACCACATCTCACCAGGGGAAAACAGTTCCCTAAAAGATCCTCCCTCTCCTTCCTGCAAGGACTTACACAAGTATTTTTGTGCTTTACAATGCTTAAATCTTCATGTCATGTAATACTCAATTCATTTCAAGTTACTGCCCACCAAGCAGTTCCAAGCAAACAAGTACTAGGTCACTAATAGCAACATTTAGAATTGATAGCATGCCTCTTACAGATTATCACCTCAAAACTAGATAAGGAACAGAGGAGAGGCTGTAAGAACTATGAAAGCTGCCCAACTGTTTCTTGACGTGGAGACACTGAATAAACAAGGACTCTTCAGTCTGATAAAGTGTTGGCAGAGGGGAGATGACAGACTTCTATTAAATCTTCAAAAGCACCAAAAATGCTAATCTGGGAAGGGTAGCTTATTCCTTCTAGTAACACAAGAATTAAGGGACACTGGAAGAAATTTTTAGGCATAAGTTTTAAAACAAATGAAAGTAATTTTTCACATCATACATAATTGGATTGCAGAGCTCATTGCGCCAGGATCTTGTGGAGGTCCACTGTATGACAAACACAAAAAATGAAATTAAAAAAATGAAAGAACAGACCTAGGCTAAAAGTCTTAGCTTGGGAAGTTATCAATCACAAGTTACTAGAAGGCGCAGATATCTTAGGTGAATCAGCAGTTTGCATTTACCCTCTACATTAACACTTCCTCTAGACCTGTGACACTGACTGCTGCGGAGCACCAGACTGCATTAGAAGGATCTTTGAGCCACAACTGTGCCCATTCTTATACTCCTAGTTCCCTAACTTTCACAACAGTCCTTAATGAAAAATCATCTGTATTATTAGGTCCATTTCACATATTGGGAATTAACTATGCACATTCAGGCCCAAAGCAGCACAGCTCTTTGGAAATTTTGACTAGTAACCACAATTCAATAGTTAGGTACTACTTTTAAAAGTCATCCTGAAGTGACTTTGTACTTCTCAAGGGCAGCACCTGAGATGGCCTGCCTTTCAAACCCCTGCGCTTGTGACTTTTCTCTGTTCACTCTAGTATAACTACTCCAGTATAATTACTTTCATGAGCAAAGTTATCCACCAACAGGAATTTGTCAATAATTATTTCAGCAGTTATTATTCCTATTTTCTGTTCTCTCTACCTTTGCCTACAGTTACAAAAACTATTGTGTTCTGATAGTGCAATCCTATTGTAACAAAGCTATTTTAAATACATATATGCTTTTTATATATTGTCAAGTAGCATTTTTCAATATAAGGCAAGCAATCACTGAGTAATGACTGTTACTATATCAGCAACTAGCAAATAGTTTGTGCAATCAAGGTCGTGGGTTTCTTTATTTTAATAAGAGATGTACTTAAAAAATATCCCTGTAGTGGCCAAGCATTCACTGTGTGGTAAAAGGCGTAATTGCCCAATGGCCCTGCTAGTTCAACAGTTGGTCTTAATTAATATTACAGAAATAAGACACTTTTATGCAAAATAAGCAAACTGATTTGAGATCCTTTTCAGATCCGGACTGAGAAGAGCAGCCACAAGGTCTGCTTCTCTTCTCTGCTCCTAATTTTAAACAGGGGCTTCAGAGCTGTTTGTCTTTCTTTGTGTGTTTAATGTTTCCTGGAGGCCTGCAAAGGCATGCAAAATATTTAAGTTCAGGGCCTCTATATGGTTGTAATAGGAAATAGATTTCTCCCTTAAAGAGATGGGTTAGTATAGAAACAGAGAATATCTGAATGACAGCAGAGTCTTACGTGTTTATTTCAAAGAGAAGGAAATGACAGATAAATATTTACTGCTTTCCATCCACATTGTACAATACAGATGCTGCCTATTTTTAGTTACTTCTTGTCGAAGTAATACGCATTACAGTCTAGTACTGTTCTGTTTGTCAGAATCTTTCTTCACATTAAGAAGAAAGTTCTGATGCCGTCTTTGCCAGACAGTTCCTGTAAGCTGCAGAAAAGCTTCACAAAGAGAAAGCTGTTTTCTAAATCCTGGGCTGGTCAAGACTTTATGCTTGTACAAGATGTGTGGTCACCAGAAACTAGCAAATCACAGACTTTTGGCCTACCTGAGAAAAGGTACATTTCCTGTGCAAGGCTTCACACCTAGATTGAAACAGCCTTTTAGAAAAATTCTGAGTGTTTCCAGTGCTAACAGATTGAAAAATGGTGAAGACATAAACCTGAAGAGTATGTGCCATGCCCTCCCCAGCACAGCAGGGGATGATGAAACAAGAACAGATGTTCTCTTTCCTCCTGCACAGGCCCTAATCAATAATATTCAGGTCATGATCTTTGACCCTTTCATGGCAGCAAACTGTGATCCCAAGTCTCCTTCACCACTGTTTCCTGACTGGTCCATCCTTTCTCTCTCTCACTTCACCATGTACCTACTAGAGAAACAGCAGAATTAAAAATAACTTTGGGACAATTTGCCTTTCCAGGATGCAGTCTTACCTTCCCCTCCTCAAGGCTTGATTAAAACGGATGAGATCTCTCTTCCCTGCCCCTTCTTTCCCTTTTTTAATCAAAAGTTGCATGGTAAATCAAGAGGAACCAGGAGGGGCTTAGAGGAAATCTCATTATCTTCATTTAGTTGTAACTGTATCTCTTCCGTCGGAGGACATTAAGGAAATTTCTGATGGAGTAACTCATGTAGGTGCAACGTGGTGGAATGTTGGTTTATTGAAACAACAGCCAAGGTGCAATCAGATGCTATGTTCAATAGATGAATGAGAGAGAGATCAATATGCTGATGAGACATGTTCTGGGATGCTTGTGTGTCCATAGGCATTCCTCTTTGTACAGCAACTCCACCAAAAACTCCTAAAATAAGCAGACTTGTGACAATTCAATAGCTGGATAGGAAGTCTCTTAGGTGTTACAAAACGAGACAGTGGTTCAATAAATTATGTTTTCCTCTGGACAAGTGTCTTAGAACAAAGACTTCAAACACAAGTGTTTTTACAGGTCAGGAAAGTCTCTACAGCGCTTGAAGGTGCAACTGGATAGCCTTCAGCTTGCCCAGTTGATGAGAGTTATACCGGCATTGAGCTGAAACAGTGTAACAACTCATTGCAGCAACTGCAATTCAACAGGATTTTCTGTGCAGTTCCTCTGAGTTTTCATCTTGTCTCATTAAAAAAAAAAAGTAATAAATCAGGTTTGGGATATCAGTGAGTTTCTCTCCATTCTGTTTCCTCTTTACCCTCTTTTCCATTGGATAGAGCAAAGACATGAAAAGGAAGGGAGAGCAAACGTATTTAGGTTAGGGAAGGAGAAACAGAATGAGAGAACAATTTTTCAAGGAAAGGAAGGGATTTCAAAGCTGAAATGTGAAAATTTTTTTGTCCCATTCTGAGAACATAATGCAGTTAATCCTGCCATTAAAACTTAAGATATTCTTTTGCCACATTTTAGTTTACAATTTTCATCAGTACTTGTTTCTTTCTGGAAATATTAATAATTATTTCCAATTCAAAATTGAGAGGGAGAGGGGAGTTGCAATATAAATGGAGTGGATGGATCAATGTATAAAAACAATGATCTTTCAGCTTTTTGGTTCTGGAATGGCATGCACTGTATTACTAGTGATGCTGTTATCTTTGGAAAATTCACAGTGATTTTATTAATACCCAGATTATTAACTTTGGCTTTAGACCGTTGTTTCTACGACCTAAGCAGGGGATTCATGGGATCTTTCCCAAATTCTGCCCCCTGGATGAGGGGATTGAGTGCACCCTCCGTAAATTTGCAGATAACACAAAATTAAGCAGGAGTGTCAACCTGCCTGAGAGTAGGAAGGCTTTGCAAAGGGATCTGGACAGGCTGGAGTGATGGGCTGAGGCCAGTTGTAAGAGGTTTAGCAAAGCCAAGTGCTGGGTCCTGCACTTTGGTCACAACAACCCCCAGCAATGCTACAGGCTTGGGGAAGTGTAGCTGGAAAGCTGCCTGGTGGAAAAGGACCTGGAGGTGCTGGTGGACAGCCGGCTGAACATGAGCCAGCAGTGTGCCCAGGTGGCCAAGAAGCCCAACAGCACCCTGGCCTGTATCAGAAATGGTGTGACCAGCAGGAGTATGGAGATGATTGTGCCCCTGTACTGGGCACTTGTGAGACTGCACCTTGAGTACTGTGTCCAGTTCTGGGCACCACAGTATAAGAAGGTCATTGAGGGGCTGGAATGGCTGCAGAGAAGTGCAACAAAGGTGGTGAGGGGTCTGCAGAATATGTCATATGAGGAGTGCCTGAGGGAACTGGGATTGTTTAGCTTGGAGAAGAGGAAGCTGAGAGGAGACCTCATCGCTCTCTACAACTACCTAAAAGGAGGCTGTAGCGAGGCTGGTGCTGGTCTCTTCTCCCAATTAACTAATGACAGGACAAGACATAACGGGCTTAAGTTGCACCAGGAGAGTTTAGATTGGATATTGGAAAGAAGTTCTTTACTGAAAGAGTGGTTAGCCATTGGAGCAAGCTGCCCAGGGAAGCAGTGACAGTGGTGGAAGTCCACAGCCCTGAAGGTGTTCAAAAAACAGGTAGATATGGCACTTTGAGACATGGTCTAGGGGTTAGGGAGATGTTGGACAAAGGTTGTACTAGATGATCCTAGAGGTCTTTTCCAACCTAAATGATTCTATGATTCACATTTGACATTTTCAGGCCACTTCTACAGTCTACCTTGAGAAAAAGCTTTGTGCTTTCACAAAGATCATTAGAAAAGCTGCCAGTGGACAACATCTATCCTGAGTGGTTTCTCATCACAAAACCCTAAAAGGTAATAATGGCTACTGCTCTTTAACGAGCATCTGCAAGCAAGTCATCAGGCCTCAGAAAACAGACACAATCCCAGATTTTAAGTGCAGTAGTTCTGGATAAGCTCTCAATGCCCATTTTCAGTCTAACAGATACTAATAAATTCCTCGGCAGTGCTATCTTTTAAAAAAATAAACACTTCCTCAACAGACACCTGCAAGTTGCCCATGCCCAGCACTTTTCATGACCATGGAAAATAAGGTTAATTTTGACTGAGGTCACCACAAACTGCCATGCTTACACCGAATCACCATGAGATATCATAACACCCATCCTGAGCACAGAAGGCTCAAATTTCTCAGGATCCACTAAAAATTGTACATGCTTTATGGAACCACACTGAGATTGACCTAACTCAGAAATCTAGCAGGCTGAGGCAATGTGATCAAACATCAGAGATGCCAAGCAGAACCTTGACAGCCTCACTCTGTCCTTTGGATTGTGAAGCCTCACTCTTCCAGTTAACTTCCCCATTCACCCTGAAAGCACTCTGCTTTAGGCGTGGCTTTTCTCACCAGGGAAGCAAAACTTTCTTTTAATGTGGTTCATGGAAAGTTTTGTTGGTTTTCTTTCTCCAGCCCACCTAGGCTGGAAAAAAATACTAAATCCAACCAAAACCCAGTATAATAATTCTGCCCATCTGTGGACAGTTCTTTTCAACTTGCAAGGAAGCAATCCCACAATTATAATTTCTTGTGGCTCATTCTGGGAATGGTGGTGTAGCATAGCCACAGAAGGAGTTGTACTGGAATGGTTTGAGCACAGTTATCATAGAGAACTTTTAAATGCTTTCATCCAAAAAAAGGTTTTACAAAAACAGGGATTAGACCAATTATAGGGCAATACATAGGATGAATTTTATTCCCATTTGTCTTTAATGATATATAATTGGATACAGAAATTGAGCTGTGGAGTATAAACACTACAACCCTCAAGCATAATAAACAAATTTATTTCTGATCCAAAGTCTGCTATCAGTAACATGAATCCTGTTATTGCTTTCAATGGGCTTTGGATCAGTTTCCCATAAGCAACATGAAAAGGATATGAAGTCAGACAACTAGAGAAACAAGGACAGTGTAATTTCAGCAGTGTAGCGGGAAAAAGAAAATTGCTTTTCCCAAAACAAAGGACTCTGGGAGATGGCACAGTTGATCAGATCACTGATTTACATAATCAAAAAGCTTCAATCAACACCAAAAACCTCAGGGTCACATACAAGAAACCAGTCACCAATTCTGGGAAAGCTGCAGCTGGGCATTCCTCCTGTTTGGGAAGACAAAAAGCAGCTTTCCCAGCTCACAGTATCTTTGCTGAGTTATTTTTTTATCTGGATTTGTTCTCAGTTTACCTGACCATGTACCACCAGCATCAGACCTAACACAAGGTAAAGGTGAAGTTGGGGTAGGGGTACAGTGCGGCATATTCTTTCAGTGGCAGCCAGGACTTGGATCAGTTTATACCACTTATGAGACCACAGCTCCATGGAAGAACTTAGAGTTCTTTTACAGTTTAGTGCAACAAAGTAAACACAAGAGAACAAATCAGGTTCAGGAAAATCAGGTATTTGGGAACAAGGATGATTCTCTGTACTTCCAGAGCAATGTACTTGGCACTTCTGAAGACCTAGAACCAAACATCTGTATTTACTCTTAAGTGCTCTTCTCAAGGCCACCTAAAGAACCCGTGGCACAGTAAGAAGCAGAGTCTGGAAGCCCTTACCTAGCACCTTCCCTCTTTTGCTGGCTTAATTTTCTCCAGACAGCTAATTCCCCTCTTGATTACAGGGTGATATATCCCCCTCCATGAAGGACACACCATTTCTGATAAATCATTCTGTATGTTTACCAGCTACACTGCTTTCAACACAAGTCCAAAGCACCCTTGTTCCTTTCCCTGAGCTGGCTCTAGGTTAAAGGCAGTGTTCTACTCACAGACACTCCAAATTTCCAGTCTAAAGTGTCTCAGCCACAAAGTTGCAGTCTGGGTCTTCCCTCTGCTTCTTTCTTTGATTTGGCTGAAACCTTATCACTAGCCCCCTGCACTCTCTTTGGGTTTGGCTGAAGCCTTACCCTAGCTCTGCCTCCTCTTCTCTCCCCTTTCTCACTGCAGCCCTGGTGGTCCCCTGCATGCAGCACAGCTGCTACTCCTTCCCTCTTGCTGAAGCTTATTTCTAAAATGCCTCCTTGGAGCAGATGTTTCCCATGTGTTTCACCCTTTATTTTCTCCCCCACCCCCACTTGTTCCAATGCAAGCAACAATTTATCTCCTTGATCTTTCACATCCAATCCTAAAATAGCACAAGCATCCCTTAATCAACCTGCCCAGCCTGGTTCTGGGGCAGGCAAAAACCAGCACTCTGCCTTTTCCTCTGTAATAATACATGGGGAAGAGAAAAAAGGGTTTAACCTTGGCACAGCCTTCAGTTCCCATTTAACCTTCAGACTATCAGCTTTGGCTTTGGTATTTTTTAGTTTCCTTCCAGGGATAAAATTTTATTTATTAGAAATGTTTTGTTAAGCAGGATTAATATCTGCATCATTTGCCACTTACCCTTTTACCTCATCCCCCTGTTTTCTAGCTGCCACTAAAGTCTTATTTACAGATACAGATTTTAAGTTTATAGATACTTCACAGGTCCCATCCATTTCTCTCTCTCTCTCCAGCTGTCTTTCCTTGGCACCAGTGCCTGCAGAGGCAGTAGACTTATACAAATTACCTTTGCTCTGCTTCATGTTTCCAAAATTGGTTTCAATATCAGGCCAATTCAAGCCAGTTTCACAAGCTTATGTTAACTGTAGATCAAACTTAAAAGGAACACACTCCAGCTGAATTAGTACTGTAACCCAAATTTTAGGGTACTACAACGTGCACTTGTATGTAGAGATAGGTTTTGTGGGGAGAGGGATTAGTGTAGTGCTCCCAGCCCTTTCTGTGCAATATTATGTTTCTCAGAGTGGATCTACTCACTTTAGGCCAAGCCCTGGACACTGTCATTAGTCTACAAAAGGAGCATGTAACCACATTCCGTAGGGCTGGTTGGCCAGCCTTGCCCCAAGGAGTGGGTGAGCATCAGACTATGAACTGCTAGCAGCTACCAATAGATGAGATCAGCAGAAGAACTCCAGGACCTAGAAAGCTGAAACAAGAAACTAAAGTCATGGAGATTTTGTCCAAACCGTGGTCAAAGCCCTCTGGATGAAGGTTTACACAGAGACAGTCCACAGAGTCCTTGTCAACATGGATCTCATTCTTTAAAGCCCTGACTCTGGTCTCAGTCCCAAGGAGGGAGTACCCAGGAGCTGTGCTGCTCCTCTGCGTCCCGCAGATGTGGCACTTGTCATGCTGCAGAACCGCTCACAAAAGGACTTGAGCTGGCAGAGTTGGCAGGCAGGATGGACATAGTGACTAGCCCCCTCCCTTCACTGGCAATTATGCTGGAGAACAAAAGCTGGTGACAGGTGTCCCTTTTCTGACAGCATTACTCCTTAATTTGCCCTCTCTGTGCAAGTAGCTCTCCAGCATGTGATTTCCCAAATTCCATGAGTGCTCCAATAAATTGCTGCATTCAGCCAAATCTTTAGTATCTGTATATTAAAAAAGACTGTGGGGGTGAGGGAAAGCAAAAAGAATTGTAATGGTTTGAGAATGTTAAGTGCAGTGCTGGGCAAAGAAAAAATTTGCTTTCCAAATGCCACATGCAGATTTGTTGCAGGGACAAAATGGCCATGTAGGCACCAAAATGCCCTAGGCAAAGACCTTAATTTAATTTCCAGCCTTTCCCAGAGTCTCTCTCCAGGACTTGAGCTGAGTCACTTCATCTTCCGGTGTTTCATAAATAGGCAAAATTTTACATTAATGCTACATATATCAAGGTTGTATACCCAGTCTTTCACTATATTGCACTATGCTCAGAGCTCAGATGAAATCTCACAGCATCACAAAAAAAAAAAAAAAACCTGGCAGAAATCCGCATAATTCTGTAGCATTGCCATGAAATAATTTTTATGAACTACTAAGAACTTGCACTTGTTAATTTTAATAGGCGAAAAGCTTCCCAGCAGTATGGGCAAGATTGAATGCATCTGAATGATTAATCTGGCTGTGTCAAAACTGCTGTGGAGCCCTGATGCTCCCAATGCTGCCAACAGACAGCAAGGAAGAAAAGTAGCAGGAGATGGCACTTCTTTCTCAATGCCCACTCTCTCACTATTTCATGTACCCTTCTCTTTGACAGTCTTGGTTTTCCAGACCAGAAAGGGCATCTAATTTTTTGCTTGGTGTTTTTTCTTGTTGTTATTGTTTGTTTGGGGTTTTTTTTGTTTTTTTTTTAAGGGCTATCTAGTGCCCTAGACAGCTTTGCTCAGAGCCAGCCCTAGATAATAATCTATACGGTACAGTAGTATAGATGTATCTATAGTAATCTATACAGTCCACTAGACATATAGATTTACTGAGATTCCATCTGGATGGAAGCTTGTTATGCAGTGTTTCCTGTAGCTCCTGTATAGGCCATATTTCAGGCAACAGATGAAAACATCTGTACAACCCTCTGTTTTTCAATTCCTTGACACTGGTGTGAAAAATGAAAAGATAAAACTGCTAGAACCCTCAAGAATTCAGTATTAACCTACTGAAAATAAATTCAGTTCTAGAAGCAGCAAATCAATAAAAGAAGCGCCCAGGCAGAGCACAGAAAAAAAAGTGCAGAGCTCTGAAGACCAATAGGTAATGAAGGAACACTTGCATTTTGACCAGGGCGTACCAAAGAAACCATACTTAGTGATTTTCAAGACAGAGACTTTCACAGACTTTATTCCGTTCTGCTGGTAGCAGAGGATGTTAGTAGAAAGCTACCCAAAGTGTCCCATCCTCAAAATCTGCAAGATGCTTTCAATCAGATCTGGAAACTGAAGCCATTTCTGCTTGAACGTTAAAAAGTGGCAAGGGAGAATTCTCCTATCCATTCCTGGCCATTTAATATTCAAGCTTATCTCATAGCTAACAACTTCTTTTCCATTCTTTACTACCTCCTAAACTTGTTACATTGCTTCAATTCCTATTTTCACTCTTTTTACATCTTCTGATTTGTTGGTTCCTACCAAACCCCCTTCTCCAGTCATCATCTTCTCAGAAATCACTTTTCCTTCAAACATTTCTCACTCTTCCTCCTATAAACAGTTGTGCTGTATTTCATCATCTAGGCATGATTTAGACTGGAGGCTCTGCAGTGCAAAGAACAGGTCTTTTTTATGTTTGTGAATCCCTGTCTAACTTTATGCTGCTATATAAATGTTTAATAGGCACTAATGCATTTGCTGGAGCAAGCTGTGTGCTAATACTCTGTGAGACTGTTTGGTTGCAATCCTTCCTGACTGCCAGAAGCTTCTGGAATTTAAAAAAATGCAGTTTGGTGACACCACAGTTTCAACGCTAAAGGATGCAACAGTTGAAGTCGTCTAACAAAACACTGCAGCATTAGAAATGGCTATCTACTCTTTCCATGTTTGAATCAGGAAAGAGTTTGGGAGCTCAGCACCATGGATGTGGGGCTGAACTCAGATACAACCACTGCGCCTCATCTACTTTATGTAATCTACCTCCTGACTCCCACGTTAACAGAATTTTAAACAAATCTTTCAAACTTGAGTTTTCTCTTCAATGTTGGCTGAAGAGTCTAGAATAGTCCTGTCCATTTTCCAGATCACTCTTGGTATTATTTTTCTCTGAGTTCAAGTGCATCATGTCCCATGTAGAATTAATTATGAAATAGAAACCTCAGTGGGAGATCAGATGCATAGTTTTTATTTCAGGGACCAAATAGCTATGTCATTCATCACTGACACCACACAAGCAATGAACACTTAAGCAAATAGGGAAGGTATGATGTCTTGGCCTCAGAGCCAATGAATAGAATACGGTGATGCTAATGGAGAAAATACAACAGGGCAGCAAAAGTGTCAGGCCTCCATGTCATCTAGCCTCCGGTTAACACTCATGGAGACAAACAAACCATACCACAAATTTCCACCACCTGTACAAAGAGAAATCTTTGGGGTTTGCTCGCTCTCTATCAGGTTGCTCCTAATGATGAAGCTGGTGATGACAAGTCTTTTCCCATAATGAAATCCAGGGATATAAAGAATGACTTCTGTGGCATGTTCATAGGGCTCTGAAACAAGGAGTACTGGATGGCACCCGTCCAGCCATCCACCTCCTACACTGCGTCCTAGAGTCAGAATCTCTTTCCTATTAATTTTAATACAGCTTCACTAACAGCACTCGATATTTTATCCTTGAAAGAGATCTGACTAAATGATGAATTGAGAAGGTTTTCACAATTGTCAGTGTGCATTAGGGAGCTATATTTGATGGAAACAAGTCTAAAATTAAGCAAAAGACAACTCTCTTAGGAAAAATTTCTGTAACAGTGAAATCTATTGGACTTCATATACTTTCTTCAGGGGCATAAAAAGTATTCCACCGCTTCAGTCATTTAAAAGTACATTGGACCAAGCAGTACACAAATACATTGCAAAGAACACTGCTGTATCAGCACAGCAGTAAAACAGACAAGCTGATAACTCTCTCTTTTCTCCAATTTTCAGGATAATGCACGACAAGATTTCAGTACTAGTTAAAATTTATTTGCTTGCAACCAACACAATTTTCAGACTTCAGATCTGTGGGTAAATTCATATCTCTGGCAGGAAATGAGTGCAACATTTATCAAGTGAGAAGTATCACAGTTCTGAAGGGGGGGCAGTTTGGGGCAAAGCTACTTAGTGCAAGCGAGTTAGGGACAAAGACTTTCAGAAGGATCAGAACAGAAACACTTCAGTAAATCTACTTCTGTATGACCGGAAGCTGAACCTTTTACAGAAATTCCCACTCAGTTGCAAGTGTTCAGTTCTTGACAAAAAAACCTCACCAGAACCTGGCCACAGCTCTCTACCTATTGTAACTGCTATCCGGAACATTTTCCCTGAGGATAAAATAATTTTTATGAACTTTTCAGCTCATCAGATATCAGAGCTCACACATGAGAGGATTTTCATGTGAAAGCTGTGTTCCACAAGGCCAAACTACTTAGTAGACTCAAACTGAAATGGGGACGGGACCTTTACGCAGGCTAAGTTAAAACCACACTCTTTTTCTACCTGCAGAGACCAGCAGGGAAAAACCAAACCAAACACTTTTAAGCAGAAGAATGTAAACCTCTTGGTGAAGTTCTAATTGTTTGAGCAATGTTATTTTCAAATTAAAACAACTGTTGTATCACCAGCTGGACAAGTGGTACAATGCCTTTGTGTTTAATGAAAACTAATTTGAAGCAGAGGGAAGGCAGAGATCTGTTCATTGATTTATTTTGCCTCTAAAGAACATAGTTTTGGATACCCAAACAAATAATCAAAAGAATAGCTAACTGAGAAACTAATCTTACATGACGAATTCAGAGCTCACAGCTTGTAGGAACTGCAGAGCTACTGCTGAGAGTATGCCCCCCACCTCACACTGGTTTTGTCAAGGAATGCAGACCTAATTCATAAAAATATATTTCTGTAGAAACTGTAAAACTTCTTTCATAGCCATTTTGCTTTGTCTCTACTTCCTTTAAAATGTAAAAAGCTGTGACTCAGATATAATTAGAATAATTTGCATTCATTGTAGTACTGAACCAATTTATGATACTTTGTATATTCACAGACGAGTCACATTTTCAAAAGGTTTCAAGGATGAATTGCTAAGCCTCAGGGACTAAAAAGCTCCTTAAACTGGGGTCAAGCTAGGCACTTAGACTAAAACATAATAAAAAAATCCATTTCAAGACTCTTCAGGTTTCAGCTGGGAAAGTCAGTTTTCTTCCTAGTAGCTGGTACAGTGCTGTGGTTTGGATTTAGGATGAGAATAATGTTGATAACATGTGATGTTTTAGCTGTTCCTGAGCAGGGCTTACACCAAGCCAAGGACTTCTCAGCTTCTCATGCTGCCCTGCCAGCAGGGGCTGGGAGTGCATAAGAAGCTGGGAAGGGACAGAGCAAGGTCAGATGACCCAAACGGGCCAAAGGGGTATTCCATACCATATGACATCATGCTGAACAGAAGAACTGGGGGGAGTTGCCCAGGAGGGTGGATTGCTGGTTGGGGACTGGCTAGGCATTGGTCAGAGGGTGATAAGCAATTGCATTGTGCATCACTTGTTTTGTATACTCTTCTATCATTATTATTATTATTTTCCCTTCCTTTTCTGTCCTATTAAACTGTATTTATCTCAATCCATGAGTTTTACCTTTTTTCCAGTTCCCTCTCCTATCCCACTGCATGAGAATGAGCCAACAGAGAATGGGCTGTGTAGTGCTCAGCTGCCTACCAGATTAAACCATAACAGAGACAAAGGCCTATTGTATACACTCTTCCAGGAAAGCCCATGGGTGGCTGAGAATTACTTGGGAAAACTTTGCATAAATTAATTCTGAATCACTCTCAGTTTTTTCTTCCACACTGAAAAGAGAGGTAAAGCATTGGTGAGTTCATACAGGGTCAGAGAATATCTGGCTTTCCAAATGCAGAACTAGGAAATGTTCATGGTTCTTGGGACACTGTAAAGGAGAACCAGCCCATGGCTCATTGAGGGCCTGGGGTACCACCAGCTCCAGCTACAAGGGGGTGGAAGTACATTTAGAAAGTGTGGCGGGGAGCACCAATTGGAGCAGTCAAAACTTATGTGGTGTGATAGTTCAAAGGAACCATTTCCTGGCCTCTCCTCAAAAGGAAGAAAAAGCAAAAAATAACCCACAAAAAATGAGTTCCACTGTTCCTCGTCATACATTGCTTTCTCTGCTACTAGGCAGACATAGCAAAGCTGACATGTAGAGTTCATTAGAAAACACAGAATTTTATTCAGGAATTTTGCAGCATCCTACAGAATTATATAGACATTAATTACTAGGCTACATAGCTCTTTGCATTGGTTCTGAAAAAAGCATAGAAATACCAGGCTGTATTATGGGCTTTTACAGCAACATTTATAGAAAAACACTTCTTTATTCTTAACTCTGCAATCATATGTTAACAATTATCACCGCAAAAGCTATTTCAGTTCTTCCAAGTTATACAACAAGCTAGACAGCAAGGACAGCTTTGAATTTTTGAACATCAGGTTCTTATTTACTATGTTATCCTATTTTTAGGTCAAAATTTTACACATCTGCTGAAAGCACTTTCTCTATATCAGGCAATTTGCTTGGTAAAACTGCTTCAAGTACCAAGCTGCTGAGGAGGAGCAGTACAATCTTGACTTAGTGCTTAATTAGAAAACAAGACCTTCCCATAGACCACTAGGAAGACTCACAGGCTCAGCAAAGGAAGGACACAGTGCTTCTGCAATGCCACATTATTTGTCCAGGAGTAATGAGATAGGATGTAACCCTGGAGAATCATATTAAGTAACAGACACTGGCCACGATTTTGAAATCTATGTAGACCTGTTCGTGTTCTGAAACAAAGTCTTTATCCATTGCTGGGCAGCCCCATCTTGAACATCACTTGCAACAGTCAGTACAAGCAGGATGGCCACTGTTGTATGCATTAACCTGAATTCTCAAGCTTAGTTCTGATTTAATGCAAATTTCTGAGGAAGACCTTTGTATTGTGTTTAAATTAGTGCATTCAAAATTCAAGGAAGTAATCTTCTGCCAATAGCTTTGAAATTCACCTTTCTGAAAGTTTCCTTACTGCATTTGAGATGAATACAGGGGAGAGTAACAGTGCATAAAGTACATACCTTTGGCAGAGCTTGGAGAAAAAGAAGCCACAGCTCTACAGGTATGTTCTGATCTCCTCCTGGTAAAGAAAAAAACAGTGTTATAGAATACCATATTCTAATGCAGCTGTTAGAAAAATTAACTATAAAATATTCTGTCAGTCTAAAATAAAAGAGAACACCATCCTGGGGTCTGCTAGAACATTATTTGTAGCCCATCTACTTCAACTAGTATTGTTATCTTTTAAAGCTGAGAGTTACCATTTGTCCATGATCAGCTATTATTAGGGAAGAGCCTCCATGTCTTTATGAAACCAAAGGCAACATCATCTGTGTTTACTACTCTGTAAAGAGAAACGAACTTCCTGCAACACCCACTTTAGCTGCTGAAATCCAGAGAACTGAATGTGCTGCTGTTAGCATTTGGAGACAGGAATAAGTTTTGATTTAATACATCAGACACAGTCTTGCTTGGTGACAAGTACTAGATTCCATAACAGGTTGACAGAGAGCCAAATAAAAAACACTGTATGCAACTCAAACAGAGTAACTTCTACTCACCATTGAAATTTTTCAAGAGCATTCTAAATGGTCTAAAAATACCATGGAAGTTGGTAAACAGTTAAATTCTCCTAGTTTGTCACATAAATGACAGCTTGATTGACATATACAATGTTCTAACAATACTCTTACTATCTTGTCTTTAATACAAAGTTACACATGAGTTGGGACTAGGATGAAAGTTTGCATGTACACAGAAATCTGCTTTACAACTTTGGCCATCACTGTTTAGTCAGGTGTCCTCCTACTTGCCACAGATACAGTCTATTGATACCTATATGTAGGGATACAGTGGGTGTGCCACGAAGCCAGTTCTCTCCCGTGGACATTGTGCTGCTCCTTCTCCATCTTGCAGTCTCTCAGCCAAGTGCCTCCTCCTGCCTAAACACGGCCTTTGCCTGTCTCTTCCCGCAGGTCTCCCTGAGAAGCAACTGGGAGCAAAGCTACCCAGAAAGACAGATCTGCGAATGCTGTTTAGAGTATATCAGCCCTGTGGATCTGGTTTCAGGATCTCTGCTAAAGGTTGAATATAAAGTCTCCTCACCTCATTAAGGCTATATAGTGGGAACTCACCTGCCAATCTCACCACCTGCAACAGATTCTGCTGCCACCAAGAACAAATTATTAGAAATACCAGCTAGCAGCAGAATTCAACTCTCTGAGTCCAGCGTGAATGATAAAAGCAGAGCCCATGCACTAAGCTCTCTTTTGTCCTGTGCTACAGAGCCTCAGGATAGATAAAGCTCACAGTTTTGCATCATAACTGTATTTGGAGAAGGGAACATTTATGTCTTCTGTATACTCCCAGTGAAAAGCTGTCTGTTCTCAATAAAGAAGACAGTGCTTCGCAAAACGGAAGAGTTTCTCCCTGCTTCTTTGTTTGCTTCTCAAATGGTAGATTAGTAGGTACCTCGGGATAGGGAAAAGGTAACATCCTCTCCAGTGGGAAGGCCACTACAAGTTGAGAAGTATTAATTCAGCTGGATATATCACATTCAAACTTCCCTTTCTCGTAATGGAAGATTTATGTGCGAATCAGGACAGCCATAGTCCTGAAGCAAGAAGTCAAAACACAACAACTCACCAACATCCTTTCTGTCACCAGGAAGGGTTCCTGCCTACACTGGCAGGTAACCCCTCATATCAAGTATTAGTCTATCACCCTGTGCAGAAGTCCTTCTAGGGAGCTGTTCTGCACTAGATGCACAGCACGCCACCACTGTTCTATCCTACTGTTCCTTTCTCAGTCACAAGATTTATGCATGTGTTGGTACGATCTTGTGGGTACAGCAGTCAGTGAGGAATCTTTCCCTCCCAACAGTGTTGCTCTGGGGAGTAAGTAAAATTCCCATCAACCTTCCCACCTCTTCCTCCCTCTCAGAAAGCAACCCATCCACCAGCTACTTGAACGCAGAAGTAAGGACTAGGGCTCTAAGAACACTTCATCCTTCTTCACTCCATCTCCTCAGGTTCTGAGCCTCATTTTCCTCATGAGTCAATAGATCAAGCCCAGATACTAGATAGCACAACCCATAACCATGCTGTAACACTGCTGGGTATACCAGTTAGATATCATTGATACCATTGATACCCTAAAGACCTTTTCACCAGCAGAGACATTTTGCCTGCATGCCTAGCCCAGCTGTCTGTCTGCCTGTGGCATTCAGCTCTTGATTTCTCACTTACTGTCTGCAAAGCAGGAAGAGTAGCACTATTCTACACAATTTGGGCACTAGAATGTGCTAACATCCTTATAGAGGAAGTCTAATAAAGAAAAAAGAGAGGCACGCTAGCAATAGCACAGCTGTATCTCCCCTTTCTGTCCTATACTCACTCTGGATCAAATCCCTTATCTTTTAGCCATTGGACCAATCAAAGCCACTCAAGTCATAATCTGACTTTCTCATGCTCTAATGCTGATGCTGTTACGGAAGACACAGAGGTTACTATTTTTTTGCACTGTATTAATTTATGAGGTGCAAATGCTGACTACAGGTTGCCTGTAATATGTCAAACTTGTTTGTCTGCACAAAAGCTTTTTGACTCAAATCATGCCCTACCTTCAGCCACACTTCACAAATAAATGCCTCTGAAAATAGAAACAAAACAACAAAAAAGTCAGACGTCTTTTTAGGAAAAAAAAAAAAGTCCTAGATGTTTTTGGCTAGAATGTAGAGGTAAAGGCTGAGAAAAGTGAGAGACATACATGTCTTATACCCTGATTCCAGCAACATTGCTCTAGGAGAATCATAAGACTTTCCATATACCACAAGACAGTAAAATGCTTAAGTATAGTGGAGCAAATGTTATTAGGAATAGCAGTAATAGTACATATTGCCATTAGATAAGTAACTCTGACATGAACCATTCTCTTCTATTGTTAATTCAGAGTGCCACAGGACTGCTGTTCCGTTGGTTTGCATTGGAGGAGAAATTCTTTGAGAGTCCAATTAAGTTCAATCACTAACACATGCTTCCTACAGATATCCCTGAGGATCATACACACATTGCAACTACATTCCTAACAGCTAGAAAGGCAGTAACAGCAAAATGAAATTCTGCTTTTAAACTGCTGATTTATAGCTTGAAGAAACAGTATCCAGGATGCCACCCGCTCCCTGAAAAATGGTCTGGTAAGGGCAAAATATGCACAGATTTCCTTTTTGGCAAGCACGATGGTCTAGCTTTTGCTTAGATGGCAGCCACGCAGCTTCCAAACAGCTTGAGCAAGACGAGAGTACAGTATCTGAATTATTACCTTTTAAATCAAGTAGTATGCAAAATGTACAGAATACATGTTCTGACTGACGCACTATTTTAGGGCTCAGGTAAGTTTTCTGCATGACTTACAAGTGTGAAATGTTTGGATACCCAGGTAGGAGCAGCAAAAGTATGTATCTTAGATACCATCAATAAATATGCCACTATATTGGAAGTTGCTGGAGGTAGAAGGATATATTGTGGCGCAACCTTTCCTGCACCTCATGCAGAAATCTCATTCATAACTATTCCACTTCATTGCCTCCTCCCAAACTCGCCTTTGCAGTACTTATTAAATACTATTCACCATGAGCTTTCTGCTTCTTACTCATGCTCTGTTCAACCTCCCAGCCGATACACTTCTACCAAACCTGTCAAGCATTTAAGCAGAAAAAAAACTTAGAAGACCTGGTAGAGTGAATGTATTGGACAAATCTGGACAGACTCCTGCATGTAAAACCCAGGATGAAGCTTATACAGACATGTTTTGTACCCTAATATAAGCTATTCTGTGACAGAAAGGGTAAGAACATTTCCCTGTTCTTTGATTTTGATGGAACGAATATTGTCTTGAATTTATGGCATTGACTGTCAACTGCTGAATGTCTGCCCCTCTCTAACCACATCATATCTTCAGGTGGACAACATGTCTTCCAGCCCCTTGCCCTTTCCTTCCCTGGAGCACATGGCTCAACAATAGAGAGGCAGGACTTCTTCAGTGCGGACTCTCACAGAGTGCCAAAGACAATGCATGGATGAGCTAGGCTGGTGGGCTGCAGAGATCAGTGCCAGGCTGTTCAAAACTTCACTCTTCATCGCAGCTGCGTGCCAGGCCTTTTGACCAAGGGGGATCAATCAACTGTAGCATTATTATTAAACAGTTCACTTGTGAATATCTCAGGCAAAGTGTTAAGACCCATGGGAACTCAGGTTCTTTCAAAATGAGTTCCTGCCTTGTGAAATAGGTCCACTGGGCTCCAGAGAACTTGGTACTATCCTCCTATTTTGAGCACTGTTAAGGCATTTCAAACTCAAGGTTTTACACAGATTCTCAAATGCCTATGCTTTTTAACCGTTCCAAGTAAAGGCTGAACTGAGATCCCTGGAATATGCATTAAAACTTTCTGGAGCTGAACTCTGTAGCTCAAGCATGCTGGCAAACAGGATCCACAATAAAAAAAAATAAATATCAGTGCTCGCACTATACAGTAACACACGTTTATTAGAAAACAAAGAGCACATATATCCATCCTTCTGTCCACAAGAGTCTAACTCAGTGTCAATTCTTGCCTACAAAAATTAGTCTGGCACATCAAAGGATGGCTGCTGTGCCACTTGAAATAATGTGAAGGCTGTCATTTTCCACACACCTCCTCTGAAGGAGAAACATGCCCAGTTCTGCAGTGTATGTGATACATCACAGAGTCAGCATCCACGTCTGTAAAATTTGAGTGCGGGGGAGAAGAGAGGAGGGAGAAGGAACAGAACAGAGTGTCACCACCTCTGCCATTTTGGAGCACTTGTCCCTTTTCATGACAAATAAAAGTAGTCCCTGTGCAAGGTACTGATTTTTAACTCACAGCATACATTGAAACAAAATAATTATCCCCAACTTAGTCATTGACTTTCCAAGCCTTTTTAAACAAACAGTCAGCAAGGAGCACAGCACCAGCAGCAGCATTGCTGTTGAAAGGTCTTACAACAAACATGTCTTTTGAAAAAAACAATTCAAAGAACAGAAGGTTGCAAAAGGAAGCTGATGATGAAGGGACATGTTTTTCCCCCCTGTAGCCTTATGAAGACGGTAATCCTAGCAACCAGAGTTGTTCAAAAGCATGTGTAGGATGATAGGGGAAAGAAAGGGTAGTGTTGTTTATAGTCCATAGACATAAAGACTGCAGCAGAAGCCAAATGAAGAAAATAATTTCTGCGCATGAACGGCAGAGTGAAATGAAATGGGTAGGTAAGGATGACTGTAGGATTTGTACAGTACAGAAGAGAATCCCTTCCACGTAGGATGCAATTTCTTCCACGGAAAAGATGTTTCATCCACGGAGCAGGATGACGTAACTCCTCTTAAATAGTAACCTTTGTTTGTTATCTGTGGTTCTGTTACCAGACGGGTTGCAGTTCTTACAATTAGCACTTTATCAGCTAAAAAGCCAAAACATTCTTTGCATCAATCTATCTAGTCTTATGCCATATTTATGAGATGGATATCAACCAAGACTGAAAGGAATGTCTGGTGTGAATCATAAATACTTTAAAGGGTTTTTAAAGTATGAATACTCAACACTTTCTGAAAATAAACTTCCTGGAATAAGCTCCTGGGTCACTTCATATCAGTAAACCCTTCTGATATCCTGGCCATTTTCCCTCTTTTATAGCTAACAAAATGGAGGTGCACAGAGGCACCAGACAGCTTCTTTAAATAAATTTAATCACAAGCCTAAAAGAAGGCAGTATTTTTTTCCACCAGTTGTCAAGCACTTCAGATCTCACTAGGAAAATTACATCCCACCTGCAGAATACTATAGAACAGCCTGAAAACCTATTAAAAGGCATCTAATAAATCCCACAGGATTTCAAACAAATGCCTACAAAAACACCAGTGCATTCATCTAAAGCCCACACAAGCTTCTCTACGGACAGATTACAGAAAGCGGTCTGCTTGTTGACCTGCTTAAGTGTGACATTAATTAATCAGTCCACAAGTGTGAAAACACTTTCGTAACTGAATTGCATCAGGACCAGAAACACATGCAGAGCCCACATTTTTTGACTAATGGCATTCTTTTACCACAGTTTACTTGTATGTGAACTCCTTTTCTATAGCACCAGGTAGGTTAAACCAGGCTGCCACCTACCCATGGTTTTCAGTGGACTGCTTCAAGGATGCTCATGAAGAAAAACAAGTCTGTTTTCAATGGGCTTAAGTCAGGTAGGCAGGGATCTGCCACTAACAAAAAGTCCTAAGGGGTCCACACAAAGTGTTGAAAAACAATTATTTACACTGGCAGTATATTGATTATTGCCCTGAAAGTAATTTTGTTAAGCCTCTTTACGTAATCAAAATATTCACATCAGTATTTGGTGCTATCAGAACACCACCGAAATCATCTGGAATTGTAAGCTGCAGCAAGGCAAAAATACACCAAAATAGAATGAAAAAGGATTCCCAGGATTTGATGGAGCTGCGACAAGCATCCAAAAGAAACACATTTCACCACTAAACTTTTTCATGTTATTTCCAACTGATTTTTGACACTGGAACTGGCTTTTAATAGATGCAGAGGAGATAAATGTCTCATTACCAAAAATAAATCTGTCTGTTAGGGATGACAGAGAGAGGCAGAAGCACTGCACTGCCTATTATGGTATCAAGCAACAGATTTCACTCCCTCTGCTATATGCCCATTAATTGCAAATCTGACAAGCTCTTCCAAATAATTTCTGAGCTTCTCTGGTCCTCTCTTTAATTCCTCCATAATTCTTTGTACATATAAACATGTCAGGCCTGGAAAGAAGTGAGGCATGCACATAATTTACCACAGAGCTCTTTTTCTATTCAAATACAATTACCAGTAAGGAAACAGTAACAGGCAAAAGGGGAATAAGGCAAGAAATTAATGCAATTAAACAAATGTGCCTGCAATTCCCTGTCCAGTCACCAGATGAAGCTGCCTAAAACACCAGCACCAACACATTTGTCTGCCTTTTTTGACCAGACATCTCATACATCCATGCCAGAACTGTATGCATAGCTCTCAGTAAGCTAAATCACTTTGCATTACAGCTTCTGTTTCATGAACATGCAAGACTACTTTAATAGGAAATAGAAGCTTGCTTTGGCATTAAGTGCATCACATGCAGCCATAACGCAAGAGGCCTTTGTTTTCTTTGCAATGTGTTGCCTTTGCAAAATTCCCTCCCCACAGTCAGGCAGAGTAGCCATTTTTATTCTCACAATTGACATAACACAGACAGACCTCTTATGCTGACAAACACACATACACACACTTGTGCTCTCATGGATAGCCATACTCACAGATTTTTGCCTTTTCTTCTTGTTCTCCTTTGATGAGATAAATATCACCCCATAAAGCAAAACTGCACATCAGTGCACTCAGAAGAGTTTCTTTCAGACCACTGTTACACTTAAAATCAAACAGCCTGGAAAAAAATTTCTCTGGGCTATTGCTGCTATAAAGCAAAAAGTAAAAAAGGAAGCATAGAAGGTCTTCCACTGTATCATACAGAAAATGTGATCCTGTGTTTTACTTTTCTATTCTTCTGCCTTCTAAAGCAAACCCAGTTGAAGCAATTTTTCACTGGCATGCAGGAGGACTAGATAGCCTAATAGGTCTCTTCCACCACTAAGCAATCCATGCCTTGCATGGCTTGTTTTTATTGACTTATCTTGCTGGCTGTTTGTGGGCAGAACCACGTGCCTCATGCAAATGCCAAGACCCCTCTTGCTGTGGGATGCTATTGTGCAAATGCAAGTAATCAGAATTAAAACCAAAGCCGCCATTTTATCTCTGAAAGATTAATTCTTTACCTTTGTGCACAGTTTTTACATACACAGGGGGAAGCTTCAGCAATACCACCTCACAAGCATTATAGTAACCAACCTAGCCCTTCTAGTTCAGGGTCAAAGGGTTTACTGCTCCTGCCTTCACCACAGCTGATATCTGAGCTGCTCTGCAAAGATTAGAGCTTTAACACCTTAAGCAGGGATTCCCAGAGCATTGAGGCAGAAGTCTTGATACCTGAGAGAACAGCAAGACAGAATAAATACTTGTTCTGAATACATCAAACTGTTACAAGTGAAAGACTCCTCTTCATCAAAACCACTTCTTTTGTGCATTTTTTTATCTCAGCAGAGACTGGTGGCGACATTTCAAGTCAGCAGAAGAAAATGCTGCATTTGCAGCATTAGCTAATTAGGTTCTCAGCTGACAAATGAGGGCGGCTATGTGTCTTTATAATCCAAGCGGAACCCCAACTCTGAGTATACCTTAAGGAGTTATTGTATCATCATTATCAATCACAACATTTATTGACATCAGCCTTCTGACTAAAAGAGCACGCAATGAAACTTCCATTTCCAAGCCAAAGAACAAAGGAAAAAAAAAAAAAATCAACCTCTTACCTTGAAAACACTTTTATGTTCCAGCACTATTTTACCACATAAGATTCTTCCCCTACGTCTTTCACCATTTCTAACTATTAACCACGTTAAAATGTCTAAGCAAGCTGCAGTTTTAGAAGTTCAGCAGCAAAACTTAACTATAGGAAAGAAAAGCCTGCTTTCACTGCTTGGAAAAGTTCCTGATTTTTTCAGTGGGAACATTCAGTAGTACATGTTAATATTTAACTCTGTGTTTTTCCAGTATTACAGCAGTCTTCCTCCAGGGATGCAGAGGAAGGCAGTGGCATAGCTGAACTGTTACTATTCTTTAAAAGCAAGAGTAGTGACCACCACAGAAAAGAGAAAACAACAACAGAAAGAGGAGAAATGTTTCTGAAAAGACACTTTCTGTATCACACCTCACAAGAACATTTTAATGAACTAGCAATTCACAGAGACAGTAAGTGATGAAAAAAATGTTAATAAAAGTCATCACCTGTCCTTACAACTGTTAGGAGAGCAGCAGTACTGCTTTACTTGGTTACTTAGTCTTTCTGAAAGTGCAACAGGTCAATCTCAAGAAAATCTTCAAACATTGGCCAGCGAACACCTGCTCTTACCTATGGCACTGCTGCTCCAGCTGCCAGGGCAAACATAAGAAGCTCGGTTGGCCACTCCACTTCAAGGCATGCTTACTGTCTAGTTTTCTCTAATGTTGTTATGAGACCCTCCTTCCTTTTGCCTGACCATTTCCTTGTTTTTTGAGTTAGCTAGAAACACAACTTTCAAATTAAATGCTGAAAGGAATCTGCCTACACTTAACACAGACATAAGGAGGAAACAACTGGGTGTTCAGAGATGGTAGCACCTGTTGTCCTCTGGTGAATATGCACCCCACATCCTCCCTTCTGCCACTGCACAGGGGCATAGGATAATCACAGCCCTGTTCACTGGGTAAGAGATGCAGTCCTGACATTTCTAATGGAAATTAGTGGTACCTAGGCATAACTAACACCTTTGAAAGGAGAGATGTGCTGATTTGGTGCTTCTAAGACCCTGGATGGAAAAAGCCTTTGATGCTAGGAAACAAAATGAGCAAATAAAAGTTGGCATGTATTTCCAGATGCCAGCCTCATTGTAATGAGATGCAGAGGGGAAGTTGATACTCCCACGGACAGTAAAAACCTCATCGTATCAGTGCTTTCTATCCCCCTTACCATTCTATTCAGCATCCTTAAGTAGGAGGTATTCTGCAGCCTTTCACACTTGACCTCTTAATTAAAGTATGGTAAAATTAACATCTCAGATACGATAGATCCTTTATCCACCTACATCAGTAATTAAACTAACTCTCAAGGGAGCAAGAACATTTGTTATGTGTAATAGAACTTTAGCTGTGGTATTCCAAAGAAGGAAAAAGAGCTGATATAATAAATGCAGTCATTTATATTTTAAGGGAGCTATTGTAAATGAAAGAAGAACACCTGGGACAGCTTGAGGCAGTCCCAGCCAAATGAAATCTTTTGTATCACCCAGGGACAGTACAGAGCATATGGCCTCCCCATCTACAGCTGCAATATTGAATAACTAAGTGGTGAAGCCGACACACTTTATGCCTTCTCTGACTCTCAGTTGCTAGCACTGTAAACTACTTTCAAAACTGATGGAACTGTATCTTATAGTAATTTCATATTAGTTCTACATGAAAGCAGGATAGGTCTAAAGTCTTTCTTATGGGCAACAAAGTCTCTTTTGCATTTGTGAAAATCCTAGAAGTAGGAGACCTTGACTCATGACTAAGACAGTCTCTATCACAATACAAATAATTGAATAATCATATAGAAAGAGTTCACGTGATTGAAGATGAAAATGACATCCCATCAGAGTGGCAGAATTTCATATTCTATTCATGCTGATGTATAAAGGACCAAGCAATAAGAAAAAGGTCCAAGAAAGTACCAAAAAATTTATATGGAACCAAGGAGGTATAGAAGATACTTGAAGAGATAAGACAGCACAGAACACAACCCCATTCATTAAGGAAACAAGACTGATTGCTGACATTCTCAGATGCAAATTTGAGGTCTTGAGTTTGTGCTTGAGCCTGAAAGCATGAAAAACACTATTTCCATTGTCAATCTTGCTCAAAGGGCCTATTTACTCAGCCAAGGCCTAACTCTTCAGAAATATGGCCCAGCAAAGGTCTGTTCCCCTACGCAGGTAACCTTAGGTACATCTTTCCTAACAATTTGTCTTAAGCTGGATATGGTCAATCCAGGCCTCACTGAGCTTCAGAGAGCCCTCCTAGACATTTCCTCCACTCAGGGTTTAAATACCTAGTGTTCAGATTACAAGCAGCCAGGAAGCATGTGACATGCTGTCTCTCCTCAAAATACCATCAAATCCACTCCAGGTAAGGTCAGAATTTCCCCAGTCCTTCCTTGCTGTATTACTAAGCAATTAAACAAACTGTATAACCTACAGTGTAAACTCTCATCCTCAAATTAAATTGGTCCCATGATTCATTCACTCAGAGCTACTCAGTTAAGATTGATTGATTGCCTGTCAGAAAAAGAAGAAAAAACAAAACAAAACCAAGACAAAGCACACCAACCTATTATTGCAGAGAGAAAGAGAGAAAAAGAACACCATTCCCAATTCTCACACCTATGGTAGAATGAGTAAATTACCTGCAAGAGTGAATCACGGCTAATTAAGAGGCTTCCTACAGCAGTGTCTATACATGTTTCTCTGAAGGAAGGAGACACTATATAATGACCTTTTGATATAAGCATTAAGGTTGGAAAGGGAGGTTGCTTTGGGTGGTGGTGTTCGGTTTTTCATGGGTTGTTTTTTTTTTGTCTGTGTTGGTTTTTTTTTAACACAGGCAATAACATGTTGGTATTGAGGCCAATCCTAACAAAATGTTACCCATTAAATTGGTAATATGACAATCAAAACAGTTAAAAACCAAACTCCAATGGCAAAGATTTTTAAGAATATATCTGTACTTAAGAGCACTTGAAAACAAAATACTTCCTCTAAATATTTTTAAGTCTTCCCTCTCTCCCCCATGCTGCTAGACTGAAAAAAACCAGGAGCTCTTTCTCACATGCAGACCCAACAGCAATCTCCCCAACATGAAGGAGGCTGTTGCTTTAGCTGCTTGGAAGTCTATACTACAGTGACTCATTGGCCTATGTCTCAAGTTTATCAAATGAGTGACCACCCCCACAGCCCCAAAAGGAAACATACCCACTTCTGCCACCAGTATTAAACATTTGACTGCTTACTGCAGTCTCATCAAAGACTGAGAAGTGGGCTCAGCAAATTTTGCCTTGCGTATTTGAGAATTGCTCTATCACTGCTCATCCAAATTTCAGGCACACAAACAAGTCATTGTGGTCCTCGTGAATTCTGCACCAAATTATCAATATACTGAGTCCAAACAAAACACCATGAAGAAAAAAAACATAATTTCTGATCTATTTCAACTATATTTTTCTTGGCTTACACCACTCTCCATGATTAATCTTTAAAATGTTGCTGAGGAAATGACATAGCTAAATGTTCAGTGTATACTTAAGACAATGACCGTCCTACAGCACAGCCAGTTTATTCCAGTCCTACTAAGCAAAGCATCAAATACTGAGCACACAACAGCTAAAATAATCAGAGGCATTCAGCTGTGAATAAACAAGGCCAAAGCACAACATTAATATAGGAAGAGAGGATTAAAAACCTTTATAAACAGACTGTAATCAGCCCAAAGAAGGCAAAATTGACTGGGCAAGTTCCCATCATATCCAGGGTATCATCTGGAAAATGAAGCTAACATTTTCATAAGTAATTAAGATACCTTATTATGATATTAACAGAATTAATTAGAGTATATATAGGCTCAAAAGACCAGATCCTCAACAAGTACAGTAAGTGTACCTTCTGAAGTCAATGGTGTTACACCAGTTTATGGTGTTATACCATAATAACAATACTAACATGTAATTTTACTTCTTTCTTTTATTTTTAAACACCAGAATTTCAAACCCTCAAATACCTGAGTTTCTCTCATCTATAGATCCTACACAAGCAACACTCTCCTTCTAAATAGTATTACTCTAAACTTACAGTAGTGTAATTAAAAGTAAAATGCAACATCATTACTACCTGAGGTGTTGTAACTAGTCTAATTCCTTACGTTGTTTCAGGTAAAACAATATTCCATACAAACATGCCAGTGGAGTACTGTACAGTCCACATGACCAGATACTAAATTTGTAGATTTGGCTCTTCACCCCAGGCACTGGAAATGCACCAATGCCAAGAACTGATGCCTTTCTTTGTCCACCTCAGTGCAGACTAAATTATTTGTCGCTTCAACAAATCTTATTAATTATATGCCAGGATAATGATGAATCCTTATATTCACAACACCATGATATTCAGCTGAGAAAGCTTATATTTGTATGAGCAAAAGATTTGGGAAGAAAAGACTACAATAATGTAAAGAAATAAGGCTTTTTTTTTTTTAATTATTAGAATTTTTAAAGTTTCAGATGTGGAATCACAGAGTGAAACTTGTTCCTTCTGACATATAATGGTAGCCACAGACTATGAGACAGTTTAATAAATAAATGAACTACAGTGGTCTGATTAAGACAATACGGATAAAAGCTCGTAATTGGCCAGAAGATGACATGCTTTCCATTTATGTATGCACAGAGAACTGGTTCAACTTTGCATGAAGAGCAAAATTAATCTCTCCATTATGTCTGGAGGAACTAATTTCCGGCAGATGCTTCTAAGGTCATGATATCTACTAGAAACATCCCCAAAAATGTTGGGAATGAAATGGAGAATAATGCTCCAAAACTACATTGCCAAAAATGTCATTGTCTCCATCCAGAGATACTGGAGTGCATTGAGGTCACTAGAATGCTTCTGCTCAGTTGGAAAAGAACGGGACAAGAGACAGTAAATCATTCACTTGAGAAACTCTCTCAGAACTTCACTTGGGACTAAAGGGACCTAGGCTGTCCGTTGTCACCATATGGTGTGTGACCACTCTGAAAATTTGGTCTGAGTGAGAAACATCCTGGACTGACAGCACAGAGCATTTGAAAAAATGTATGAGATAAAGTAATCACTGTGTACAAAGCACAATATAAGACCTGTAAAGATTCTCTGGACAAGTCTGCTTAGGACCTTATGCCATCCCCCACTGAAACAAACCTCCACAATTTATGTTCTACCTGACAGCAACACTCCTAAGATGGCTGCTTTGGCTCTATCACCCTGTGGTCCACACAGCACATTTCCAGAAGAGCCCTGACTACCTTCCTGGTTCACCAACAACTAGCTCTTCCCCTCATCTTCTCTTACAGTCTTCTGTAATGAAGCCAAATGCCAGGGCCCTCCTTAGAGACAACTGCGAACTGTCTGTTACCTGCTATCAAGTAGATAACTTGTTAGAGCTTGTGCTAGTTTCCCCATACATAAACCCTGCTGTCATGAGAACAGCACAATAGGGAAGACACACTGTGTTCAGGTCACTGGAGAGAGCTGGGGTTCCTGCACTAGAGACAAGCTACAGAATAAAGATGATTTTGCTAGTCTTTGGGCATCAGAGGAACTTATAGTTTTGGTGGGTTTGAGTTCGGAGGATAGATGGACCTTTGTTCAGTTGTTTTACAATAGGGCTAAACTAAGTCAGGTCAAGGACACTACGTTCAGCTCAACCCTATTACTGAAAGGACAAATCATGTCCCACATAAAGGGATAGGGCATTCAGGAGGGGCTGTAACTCCATCAGTACAGAGGTATAGCATTCCTGCAGATTACATTTCTGAAGATCAAAGAAGAGGGATTTATCAGTGTATATATATCCATCAGTCATTGCTGCAACTGTCAAGCATAGGACGCCATTTGCTTTGCTAGCTCAGGTATGGATAGCAGTGTAGCCACGGCTGCAGACAGCTCAGAGAAAGCTGGCAGTCCAGGCTGAAAAGTAGAGTGAAAGCTCAAGAAGTTAGTCCATTCGGATTGCCTGGTACCTGACTTGGTATCTGATCTAACTCCATATGAGAGAGGGTGCAGTGGGAAGTCAGAGGCAACACACATACTTTGTTTCAACTCTTGCTGCTTGTTTTCTGAATCTCCTTAATCTCTTCTCAAATAAAACTTCAGGGTAAAAAAAAAAAAAAAAAAAAGTAAGTTTCTTACTACACCTCAGCCTTTGAATGACACTTTGACGACACTGCCCTGAATGCTTGTGATTATGCTAATATCATGATTAGATCCCAGCTAATCATCAATGCAAGACAGCAAAACTGTCTTGAAAAACCTTTCTTACCAGAGACAACAGCTTAGGGACTCTGCACAATCTAGCTTCCTTGTTACTCTGAGACCACCAGAAAATAAAAACCATGGTTGCAAAATAGCGGTATTTTTCATTAAAATCCCAAGGAGCTAATTATATAGATACTGTTATACACTACACTTCACAGTCTCTCCCCAGGAAACTTATTAGGCCCTTTTAATGATACACAAGCATCACCTTATTCCCACAAAATGAAGGAAATAACATTCAGCACAGCCACAGATGTAACTGTGGGGTGTTCCTGCACAAAGATAACAGGGATCAACTTTTACACATCTTCAGTGGCAGAAACTGGCCTTTATTACAGTTGCATGCCCAATGATAGCAGAAAGGATAAAATATTTCATGAGGACACAGGCAACAGTGCTCTGTTCAAGGGCTTGTCATCACTTCCGATTAGCAGCTAATGAACACAAAGCCTGTTTTCACTTTGGAGTTGCAGGCAAAATAGCACCAGCCTCAGTGATGCAAGTGAGAAATAAAACAAAAGTGAAGAAGAAAAGGAGGAAAAAAGTGTCCAAATTTTAAAAAGCAAGGCTGCCAGACATTCACACTTGCACAGTGAAGAAGAAAACACTTCTAGCCTCCTTTAGGGGCTAAGACAGGCACCAAAGAACGGAGAATGTTTTTCCAAATTTTTTTCCAGCTTTCTTTTTCATGCAGGTTACATTTCATTAAGATATAAGAAGGAGCTAAAGGACAGAGGTTCAGGAACAAGAACATTTTCTCCTCCACAGCCTAATAACTCCTGCCTGGTTTCAATCTTCTGTAACTACTGTGTATTACTACATATTCCCTCAGGAAGTTAGGACAGCCCTAATTAGTCCAAGAAAATGAAAGATACCTTTTAACTGGCATATTCTTTCTACCACATACTGGAAATTTTCACAAACTAAAGCATGCAGGGATTTGACCTAGACCAGCTGTGCATGCATATCTATTAACCCTAGTGGCCCATGGCCACCAGCTGGGACTACCAAATAATCTAGGCCCGCTGACAGTGAGAGGACACTAGGCACTCATTAAAATACCAGTAGCTATCATCACTGTGAACACTAGTGCAGCTGAGGGAAGGGAAATGCTGCTGTAGATAAGACTAGCAACTTCTGTGGATGTTTCCTGTTTTTGCCATGCTATGTTAAAGGTAAGAAATACAACAATAAAGAAGTGATTTAATCTTACCATTTTTTAGTTTAAAAGCTAAGAAAAGAAGTCTTTCCCAACTGCATCCATAGTTGAGTGGTGCAGCATTTTGAGTATTTTGTGCCTGAAACAAGGCATTTAACAAGATTCCTATTTTTATAGCTGAAGAACACAGGAACAGAGCTTCTAATTCAGTTGCAGTTCATACCATCACCCAAAACCATATCATCACACCCACATGGGCACCTGGAGCCTGACTTCAAGTGTGAAGAAGGTGGTTTCATTTTGCAACACGATTGATTTCATTACAACTGAAAAGATTATTAAATACATGGAGACTATTAGCAACAAGACAATGGAAGGCTGCAGTGACAAAGATCATACTGGTTTTGTTTCACAAAGGAAAACCAGGTGACCCTGTGGTGAAGCTAAATGCAGCTCTTTAGCCTTATTTGGAAGGAAGCTTTCTGAATAACTTGGACAAGTAATTTAATCTCCTAGTGCCACCCCCAATCTAAAATTTAAGGTTAGCATTAATCTTCTACCTTTCAGCAATATAATACCTGATTCTGCAAAGTGATAACAGCTTCCGCCTAAATCAACAGAACTTAGGATGTCCATCTACACATGCTCTAGAACAGTGCTCAAAAAACGCAATTCTTAATTGTGGGCAGTTTTTCCATCTTGAATTATTTTTTCCTCTTCCATAGAATGAAAGAGTATCAAATCTTTGTCCGTCCTTTGCACAAGGGTGCAGAGCACTTCTCCAGGGCAAGCTGTGGATAGTAGGAACCAGGATTCTGCCACCCAGAGGAAGTTCACTCAGCATCCCCCCAAGGTAATGACTCTGGGACAAGGTATCCCAGCAAACAGACAACCAAGGAATCAAACACCCAGACAGGAAATGTGTTTGGCAGTTAGGATCCTGTCAGCATTTTGTCAAAGCTGCGCTATCTCTGAAGCTCATTTTAATTTCAGAAAATTTTGAGTTGCCAAAAATATTACACTGGAATTCTTCCAACATCTTGTAGTCACTGGAACCAAACTGTAATGTCTTCTCATATGCATCAATATTACCTAAGTTTCAGACAGTATGTATAGGTTTAATACGAAGAGCTCTGATGATCAGAATATTTCTTGGTTTCATGCACTGGCTGAGAATGTTCACTCTGATGAGTGATATTGGGGGTTTACCCAAACTGGGGTAAAATTTGGGTAATTTGTTTTTTAAGGTGCTAATTTATGTCCTGCTTGACAAGGGTTAGAATTTTCTTATGTTTTGCTTTGAGGTGATCTGAATGAAAGAGCCATTTACCATTCAACATTTCAAATAAAAAGACTTCAGCCCTTTCACAGAATGGAAACCACAACTGACTCAGCTATGCCATTAAAAAAAAGAAAACAACACCAAAAAAATCCAAACAAGGACAACATATTCCCTACAGAAACATGCATACCATTTTGCTAGATAGATAGAAACAAATTTTAATGACAATGAAGAAGCTATTGGAACAGTACAACAAAACCCACAAAATTAAACAGCATTTATATGCTTTTCCTGACCCCTTAGGAAATTACAATTCTGCCATTCTGACAAAATATTTTTCCTCTTTATTTAAATCATCGCAGAGGTTTGATGATTTGCCAAGAAACCCACTGAACTCAATGTGGTTTGCTGTGTGAATTTAATATATAAAAAATAACCTCACCTCTGTACCTCTTGACAATATTTGTTTCAGTGTATACTATTGCATCAAGTATCTGCAATGTCACACTTCCTCAGAAAGTTGTCAGAGCCCTGATGCCTGAAGTAATTTTGTTTTACTTATGTGTATTTCGTGGTACATGTAAATCAAAGAGATCTGATGCATGACTGGAATTAAATGTTCTTCCCATAATAAGACACTGAAAAATGCCATGCAAAGTTGATTCTAATAGCACAACCATATTTCAACCCCATAATTTTATCTGCAATATGTATGCTCAAAATATACTGCAGATTGAACCAAGATAACAATATGAGGAAGGACTTCCAAATTCAATTGTTGTCTGAGAGGGTTTGGGGTTGGAATTTTTTCTTTTTTTATTTTTCAAACCCGCAATACATCCAGCTTCCATTGCTGAGTTAAGTACTGCTGAAATGATACAACATTTTACTTTAAGAACAACTTTGTTGGTGGTGGTTGACAGGCAGGTATATGCAGATTCAGGATGCAGATGTCAAACAAAGTGAGAATAAATGAACTGGAAGAGGTCTGAGCCAAAACCAGATAAACTGAGGTTCAGTAGCAACCGTTACTACAGTTTAAGGTGCAAGAAACTGTTCAATAATGTCATACAAAAAAATTACAGTATTGTTTTAGGCTAAGTGAAGATTGCTTTCCATTTCTTCTCAAGTTTATGCTTCATTATATGATTCTTCAGCAAGCCAGATAAACAAAGATATTTTCATTTGACCATAGATAGAATGCGTTTGCACTACAATATCTGGTTGAACTTAAGTTCTCTGGGGCAAGAACTAAATTTACTTTCATTTAGAGCCCAAGAAATGGAGATTGTGGTCCTAATTGTGTCCTACTGGCACTGCTGTAATACAAATACTACAATATTGTCTTCTGCTCAATTGCAATTGTGTCACCGCTGTTCACATACTAAAATCTCTTAGGCTACATACTAAAAGCTACTCACTGCCTGAAAGTCATAACACACTACTCACTGACAGTTAGTGATCAAATCTTGAATAAGTGGGTCCAGAGAAACTGGAAGAACAATATATAAAAGACAACCAACTAAAGTTCAAACCAGCTTGATGAATCTATACCTACATCGAAGAAGGAGAAACTCATATTTTCATAGGAACTTCCTCAAACACAGCACTAGGTGATTTAGTCTAGCTGGGATGCCAGCCCAGTGCCTTTATTAGCGCTCATTTAGCTTACTTACACTGAATTTGTAGAAAGAATCCCTTAAAGACACATTCAGCCCAGTGTATAACGGAAGCAATCTTGCTACAGGCTGCTGAGACGCAATATGATGAAGTGTTGAGGGCAGAAATGTACCAATATACTGATGCGCTCACTAGTTGATTAGATAGAGTTCCTGACATCCCACAGAGAAGAAATTCTGGCAACATTAACTTTAGCTGAGACTCGACTTAACGGTGGGAACCTGAAACGCATCTAGGTAGTGCTCTTTACAAGGAAACACGATAACAGAACACTTTGCCTAATTAAACTGGCCTGCCTGTTCAGATCCATGGAATGACATACAAGAACTTGGTGGTCACTTGCAGGAACAGCTCTACCAGGAGATTTTAATTTGACCTTACAATCTTTCACTGTGCCATGTAAAATCCATATAAATTACGTAGACCTAGCAAAAAAGGCTGGCAGATAGACCAGTGATGCAAATGGGTCTTCATCTTTGTTTGGTACAGGAGTTAAAACATAGCTTCAGTTTCTCTTGCCAACTATGAGGTGCTACATCCAACAAATGTAGCTGTACCTTTCATCCTTACCACCCCTTGTAGACATCCAAGCTGCAGTAAAAGGCAGTTTATAATTTTGGAGCAGTTAAATTAAATGACCTGGGGAAAACAGGTCATGGAAAAGTCTGTAAGCTACCGAGAAAATTTTCTTTGACTCTTGTCTCTACAGAGAAGACATGATGGACTTTTAACTATAAGATAACAAAGTTAAATACCACTTCCTGAGTCTGGATCTTGTTCTTGGCACTATAAGAAGAGTAATATCCACAGATCTTCACAACAATAGGGCTCTTTATTTGGTGGTGGTGGTGGTTTTTCTAAAAAGCTGTTTTTTCCATGATACACACATTTCTCACAACTCATACTGAGGTATCTGATCATGCTTCAGACTCTATCTTACACTCCCTGTCTCCTGTTAGTGAGTTCACGTCTCTGGGAATACTGCTACAAAAAGCACTGAAAAGAGAAAGACATTGCAAAGGAACTTGTGTGAAAAGCAAATTTGCTTTAAGGGTTTTAAATCTAAATCAAATCATCTTAGTTCATGTTACATGGAAAAAAAAAAACCAGCTTATTCCGGGCAGGTTATTATAGATGAATTGCTACTGCTAACGAACCATTCGAGCTCTCAGTAGTAATGCATGATGCCTGCCAAACAAACAAACATAATATTTAGGACACTTGAAGCATGCTAGGGAATGGGCAGATTGTTATACTGTACAGGTCACCTCACCCAGCAGACACACTGAGGAGTTACTCTGTTCTCAAGCTGCAATGTCATTTACCAAAATACTTTGTTTGTCTGAGCATTGAATATTCTATTTGTGAGGACTTTGGACTAATTCACTATCTCTACCACAGGCAATCTGATGCTTGTTAAGCACCAAACCAGACTAGTTACACAACCCTTTGTTGCATACAGAAGAGAAAGACCATCTTGAAAGACTCATTCATTTGAGGATTTAGGCATTAAAGATGCACATCAGTATTTCTAATGGTTTCAGTTTGTTTACTCTTCAGCTACCTGTACTTGCATCAGATACTCACAATCTTAATTTCTGCTCATGTTTCTTTCTAAGCCTTTAATAATTAGTTCCTCTTCTGCTTCCACATGTCTCTAGACAGTAATGAGAGCTGAAAGGTGTTACGCATTGTCTGTATTATGATAGCACCTAATACCACTGTGCAAATACATAACATATACTGCCTCAAAGCCCTACAGCCTAGGCATTAGACACCACAACCCTTTCCATCATATTTTATCCTTCCCCATTTAGCATGCTCAATAATCTAGAACTACTTTGCCCTGTAACAGTCACAATAAAAGCCCAGTAAACATCGAGCTTCCACACCAAGCCATTTCAAAGATAACTTAAATTAGAATAAACTAGCAAATTTTCCAAAAGCAGACTTACAATAGATATTCAGACTTCCATTTCCAGTGTGAGGACGGGTCTAAGGCTCTTCTTGTACAATATATTTTCATATATAACAAGAGTGTCTGCATTAATGGCAATTAAATATTCATTAACTAACTGTACTTGGTATGTAAGCCAGCACAAACCAAAACTACATATTGTAGAAGAAAAGGAGGTAGATGCATCCATGCAACAGAAAACTTTAAAGGATATAATAAGGGAGTTTCAGCATTTTCCAATGACAACAGTATGGCATTATAACTATGAATACAGCGATATTTTCTCAGCTGTGTTTACAGCCTTTTGCAAACCACTGCTCAAAACCAGCTGCCTTGTCCCCTCCGTATGGTACATTCTCAGAAGTGTGTTATTGACTTTTTCTACTCAGGATATTCAGAGAGGCCCAAGGTATTTGGGAACGCAGCTGTTATGAAGAATCTAATGCCTTTCAGCACTTGTGAAATCCCCAGTGAAAGAAACAAGCAAATTTGTCTCGACTTTTCAAAGTTTTTTGAGACAAAATAACTCTGGAATTTAGGCCTTAGGTTTGATGACATTGTATGCTTCTTTCAAGATCACTGTGCCTATCAACAACTTTTTGTTGGTATTTTGGTACCAATTATCCTCTTTTGTCCCAATACAAGAATGTGCTGGGAACATCATCCATACAGAAACCAAAGCTGTAACACTTTAACTTAGAAGTATGAACTTCTGCTGCTTCACATTAAAAGACTTTGTCCATCAGCTCAGATGAAGCAGCAAATACACAAAGCCCTACAATATGGTCCAGCTCTGGGGTATATAGAGCCACACTTTATTACTGAGAGCTGCCCTAACATGACGTTGTATGTTAGTAAAGATTTCACTGTCTTCTCTACCTTTACCCTTTTTAATAAGTGCTTCAGTATCCAGTAAATTACAAGTGTGTTTGACAATGAAATAATTTCCAAGAATTACAGAGGAAAACCAAATATCTGACATTTAAAAGTAAATAAAGAAAAATACCTCTCAACAGTGTTTCTGAGGAATAGTTTTGCATTCATCTTTGACAATGCCTTAACAGAGAACAGAAAAACGTGGCCACAGTGTGACGCTAGAAGATGTAAGACAGGCCACTCAAAATTTACCCCTTGGAATTAATTTCTCCTCTTAAACAACCTTGTTGAAAGGTCACACACAAATCTAAGATGGATCAGTCTTTCCCAAACATGTTAAGCAGCCTTGAGACATGACATTATTCAGACTGCCCATGACGTGCTCAACTTTGGTGCTGTGACTACTGTGTTATTTTAGTTCAAGACTACCATAAGCACTTTAGACTACCTAAAATTCAAGAAAAGCCTGACTCCTTACACCATCAATGGCTGAGAGTAAACATAATGTCTATGCTGCATACCTATCACTGGCATGACCCGGGTAGGTCATAAAATTCTCAGCCCACATAATTTTTGTGAGTTTTAACTCTAAGTGGTCATAACACCAAACTCAAGGACAGATGAGCTGGATCAGCTGAACTTAGCCACATGCTTGAAAAGAAACTTCTCTCCTGTGCAAGAACCTTCTCAACTGACTGTTAAGAACTTACTAACAATTCTCCAAGACATATGAAATTGACAATGATCGTATTAACTCCAGATATTTAAAAATAAGACTGCTGTATAACTGAATTTTTGAAGACCTATTCAGGATTTACAGAGCCCTGTCCCACAACTTCTGAAGTTTTTGAATGTTTTCACATTTCTCTGCTAGGAGAAACACCAAGGTAAGTACTAAGTTTAAAGGATAAATTTAAAACATTTCAAGAAATGTCTCTGGAAACAAACAGACATTCCTAAAGAATGGCCTACTGAACATGTGCCTAAAAGACAAACTTAGTTTTTCAAGAGCTCGAAGCTGAATGAAAGGAATCCAAGGAATGGCAGTATTCTGAGAAGACACTGAGGTTCAAGCTGATGAAAAATCTACCATGGATTTCGCTGACAATTGCTAACATCTCTTATAAGTCTTTATTCATATCAATGAAATGGCTCCAGACTGTAGCCCTTCTGGTGCTGGAAGTGGCACAGGCTATAGATGCATCCTATCAGCCCCACATCCACTCCTGCCCTACAATACGGGCTCACTCAAGCTGGTGACCCACAGTGCTTTGAAAGACAAAGACCAATAATAAATTCAGAGCCCTTCACTACTTCTTCAGTAATTTGAATACTACTCATTTCAAAAATCTATCAAAAACGATTGTGTTCTGACTATTGTTTTGTGGCTTTCAGGGATGCTTTCAGGCTTGTTCCTGCTATCCACCAGGCAGCTATACAAAGGTGTTTAGGCACCTAGAGATACATGAAGCCTCCTAATCAGATCTACAGTGTGAATTAGGAGTCTAATTTACTTAGGCAATTTTGAAATCCCATTTAGAGTCTAATGGCTCTTAAGCAAATAAATACCTTTAAAAACCTGCCTCCACGTCACTTAAAGATTGTAACAATGGATGACAGTAGTTGGTAGTCTACCAAGCAGCAAAGGCTGCTTGCCTTGTCAGAGGTGCACTTTGTCCTTCAATTCCAGAGATAAATCCCCTGAAAGAAGAATAAAGGACTTCCTACAATTCATGTGGAGGGAACTGGGCAGCCATATTAAAATGACTGTTTGCTACTTACAGCAGGACAAGATGTAGGTTCTGCACTTTCAAAGGAGTGTTCAGTGGTATAAAAGACTACTATTTCTAATTATATCTAGTATCATATATACACACACCACTTTTATAACATTTCCTCCATGTTAAAAGATCCCATCATATCAATGACTACCAGGGAGTATTCTGAACAAGTACCAAACGGTGTCCCAAACATAAAAAGACTCAAAATTATTTCTTTAGCATGGCATAATGCCAAATTAAAAATACAGCCAAACGAATATACTTTCCTTACCATCCTTTGGGGAACCTGTCCTGAGAGCAAATACCCAGCTGCCATTCCCAGAGCAGCATGGTTCTATACCATATCCTTACATCAGGCATCTGGAGAACTGCCAAGATATAGTCCCAAGGATAAAAGCTTAAACAAAGACTTTTGATTCCACCGCTGAACCAGCAGATCTTCTTCACTCACCTACCACTGTGTTCTAACAAAAGAAACGAAAAAGTTTCTGAAGCTGAGATATGAAAGCTGGAACCAGCGCCTGCAATGGTTTAAAAATGGCTTGGTTCTGTTAAAAGCAATGCTGATTAACACCAACAGGGAATGTCATTTTTTTAACAGAGCCCCTTCTAGGCACAGAACGGTTTCATTCCTCAGTAGCTAAACTGAGAACATAGTGATTTCAAGATGTGATTTTAAATGAAGCATTTAAAAAGCAAAACCCCAGCGTGCACCCGAAAATCCCTGTCTTTCCTGTGAAACAATGCAGAACAGAATTGCAGAACAGTGTAGCTCCCTCATGAAACTGGCCGATGCGTATAAACACAAATGAAATTATGGCTCACTAAAAAATATTTTCTAGCTACTCACTAAAATAGCTTTGGGAGACCAGGTCCATACATGGAATAAAATAGCTTTCACTGCAGTCCTAAGCCAAATTCTCCTCTGGAATGACATTTTAGGTAATATAAACAGTTTAAAGGCAAATGTAGAGCAGAGCAGCCTAGCTTTATACTATCAGTGCAACAAAACTGAGATTTATTCTGTGCTGAATTGAGGTTTTTATATTGTTTCTACTTAAAAAGGAGAAGTATCAAATGCAACAATTCCTACAAATTTATCTTTCACTTCAAGCACTTCCACAATCTATTTTCAATTTCACCAAACAATAACAAGCCCAAGCAAAGTGGGCAGAATTTGGGCAGAATTTTGGCACTACTCTTTTGAAAACAGTGCAAGCTTTGCCCTTTCTACTGTCCAAGCAACTTAATGGGTGGCAGAAGTTCTCCCACTGCTTTTGCAATAAACTTTTCAGCAATAGTCACATAAAGCTCTTGGAGTGCATGACTTAGATGCAAATAGCTCTTTTAAAAATATCTGCTTGCATCCGTCAGCTTAGCTCAGAAATGCAGAATCTGTATTTAGAGATAAAAGCCCTTTCAAGAACTCTGTGGGATGAGTCATTAACCCTCACGATTTCCTGGTGCAGTATGTACAGATATTCTCATTTTATTTAGGAGCAGAAGGGAGAAACAAGAAAAAAAGTTTGATCAGCAGCACAGAGTATAATGACAGATTGCAAATAATGCTTTCATCTTTTAGTTCTACTCCAAAAGCTTTTCTGAATGTCTGAAAATAAAGTCTAACCAACCTGCTAGAAGAACTGTGTGGATTTACATAGAAACTGAAGGACCAAAACTAACAAACGAGAAGTGTTGTAAAGCCACCTGAAACACAGCCCTCACTAGTGCCTCTTTCCTAAACCTGACTCCCTTCTCCAGGACCCAGACACATCTCTCCTCAGGGTGTCCTGGTGCAGCATCTCACAGACTCCACAGGACACAATCAAACTATATTTCAACTCATGTTACACGTGTGGTGGTGGATTTGGTGGGATAAATAGCATCCTCCCCATTTCACAGAAGAATTAATGAAGGTGTAAAAGTGGTGTGGAGGCAGGAGTAGGAACTTGGCAAGGGGTGCCAGGCAGCCTGGGCAAACTGGGAAGATTCTATTCAGGCAGAACAAGGGTGTGCAACTGCGATGCCTCACTGTGGCTGTCACTGCTTGCATCACTTGCCTGTCACAGCAGTTCCTGTTCCTGAACCACGCGGTAGAGGAATGAAGGAATTTTCAGCCAGACTCTGACAGAGATGGTATCAGAACAAGATACTGATTCAGACTTCCTTTCTCTAAACATTAGACTATGTGCTTTCTGTATTACCACCTACGAAATACACATGACAGTACACCATACAACACACGTCATAGTGCACCAGAACATGTCCAATAGAAAGTGTGGGGACATTTTATGCCAAAGCCCAGTATCTGCATGCATGTAAAGGATTCACCAATAACCTGTATCTTAGATGAATCAAAACAACGGCTAAGAGACTGAAAAGTCTGTCTGAAAAAGAAAGCAGAACAAGACTTACAAAAAAGAAAAATAAGCAGATGGTTATATGCTAACCAGAATAGGCAAGCTTTTAGGAAAAAATGGAATGCCTAAGTTTAGCCAGGACAATAACAAAAACCGTCAAGAAATTTAGTAATCACTAGATGTTACTTTAGATAAAATTTCAGAATAGCTGCAGCCAGACACAAGAACCTTCCTACTAGCAAAGAATTAGAGAAGCAGATAATTTTGACTTAAAGTCTGTGGATAAGAAAACACAACTGGAATCATTTAAAGGACAAATTTCATGCAGAACATTTGGAGACAGAAATTGCAATCACAGGTGCTGGCTAGCTTGGATCTGACACACATTTATTGGAGAACTTTAATGGATTAATTTTTGCACCTCGTAACAGCCACTCAGAGCACTACTTGCGATTAGGACTTGCACCACAGCTCATTAGAGTTGTAAGAGCTACAACAATGAACCCTGAATTAAGATTTCCGTCACATGAACGATTCTGGGCTTCAAATTGTGGGCTGTGGCTGGCTTAGAAGATGACCACCTTGAAACCCAGGCTACAGATAAACATTCAGAAATCAGAGGAGCTGCCTCTCTCAAATCAAGAATTTCATTTAAACTGTAAGGTTTTGCTTTGTTTTTTAGATTTAAAAAATATATACATTTTGAATATTTATTACATTTCATTTTTTCTTCTTTGGTCCGGAGCTTTTAGAAATCACATTTTAATGCTTTCTTCTGAAAATTTCTCATGTTGCCTTCTAGAGAAACAATAATCCTGCACTAGGACACCTCAGTACTGTCATGAAAATAATTCTTCACTTTTCCAAGCAGATAAAGAGGGAGGTTGGCAAGGAGAAAAACACCACATTTAATCCCATGAAGTACTTAATAAATCATTTTAAATGCCTGAAAAACATCAATAACTAATAAACCAATTTAAATCTGACCATCTGAGCCTAAGCCACTCAACTTTTATCTCATTTTTAAAATACCACATGTATACAATCTTAAAGGATGGTCAGATGAGGGATTCCAGTTCCGAACTTATTAGCGAAAGAAGAGGAAGACAAAAAGCAATTCTGAAAGTACCCGTGCTACTCAGATACTGGGGGGGTGGAGATCAGCTGTAGAGATATCCACATATGAAAGTCACAGAACTTTTGTAGATGCTTTCCTCAGTCATTCAACAATCTCTTACTGGCACTGACCTCCCTCATGCTGCTCATGAGGGAAAATAAAAAGACCAGTGTCTAGTGTTCCAGACAGAAACCATGACTATATATTAAGAAAGTGCTGAATTTAAGTTCTAGTACAGACCAATTAGATTGAAAGACAAGGTAGAGTGAAATGATGTCAGGTTCAGTGAACCAAATGTAAAGGTCTTTATGATTACATGGGCATTTTTGCATCAGTGGCTATATTGGATTATGTCACCTGAGAATTTAAACACAATCACACATTTCTAATGAAAAAATGGCACATGTGAGTAATACAGCTCCATTATTACCGTAATTACATATTGCAATTGCAATTACAGCAGCAGTGCTACTGGGATGAAATTGCTGAAACTGAGCCTCTCCATACCCTAGGTAGGCCTCTCATGGGAGCCCTCATGAAGCCTCACCTGAACTCGCACTAGAAAATCAGTGACAAAGACCAGAATGTGAACTCTGTCTGGGTATAAGGACAGAGTTTTCATTGCCCTAAGCTGGCTCAGAAAAAGAAAGAAAAAAATTCATTTCTGTGTAGAGTACTGACATTCCTTGAACCAGGAGCTAAAAATAAGTAAAGGCATTTTCCCTTTGAGAAAATGGACAGTCACTGTACTCTATGGAAAATACACATTAGTAATCATTCCAAACCCAGGATGATGATGCCTCTTAAGGCCAAGAAAGATCAACTAAACCCACAGTACCCTTCTGTTGTTCCTATGCTTCTTAACAAGAGAGAGATGGAATTCCTGCCTATCTTGGAGTACCTACAAAGGCAGCATGGCATATGCAAGGACAGACTTTCTAGTTACCAGCCTTGACAGCATCCCAACAACATGGTACACCATCACAGGACTTGCTTGAGAACACTGCTGCTTTCCTTCTCAAATATTTTCCTTTCCTCTTAGCAATAGAGGTTTTACAGCTAGGCATGCTGGTATGATGAATTTCACACCAGGAAGGCATCGCTGTCCTTTAACGTTGCAAGGTTGTCTTACGCAATTTAGTGTCAGTGCCCATCAGAACCACAGTCTTGAAAGGCTGCACTGGAGTAATCAAACACACCTCTAGTGACAGCAGTTTGCTCAAAACTATTTTTAACTTTGCCTGGAACTTAACCCTGAATTTAAAGTAAACTAGTATGGAAAAATTATCACCGCCTCACCCGTTTCCTAAAAGAAAGCAGCAACAATGTGGGGAAGAGCTTAGTCTGTAAAGATTCAGGATTCTCCTCTTGCATTTTGTATTCTCCTCAATGTCCTCTCATGGTTGTTCTCTCTCATAAAGAAGCACTGAGAGGCATGTTCCCCATTTATAAACCAACAGCTTGTGCAAAGAAGGAGCACCACAAGGCTGTGTAACCTTCTCAACTATGGAAATAACAGGACAGTTATCTGTGGCTCCACTGATTGACACAGTACTTGTGTCATTTGCAGTCCTCCTCAGCAAGGTCAGCAAGTATGTTCTTGCTCCAAAAGCACAAATCTCTAAGTGAACACATGATGCTTTCCAATATTCTCCAATAACAACTCCAAAGGCAGCAAAGGGCTTACAATATGCAGTTAAACCAGTTACCATTTATCCTGCAGAGGACTGAGTATATAGACATACAAATCAAGCACAAAATAGCTCATCACAAAGCCCTAGTAGAATACTTCATAATCTCAAACAGCATCTAACGCAAAATGCTTTCAGATATATGAATTAGTTTAAGAAAAATAGATGTAGTTTTTTATACCTCTTTTAAGCGCCTCAGGATATCAAATCAATTAAATTGGCTAGCTACATTCAGGCAATTGAAAAACATTTCCCAGAACACACACATGCATAGTATTAACAAGATACATAGAGTTAAGTAGGAGAGAAGCAGGAGACTAGAGCTTGTTTTCTGTCTGGAACTGAAGGACAGGGTGTGACTTTATGACTTATCTTGTTTCCTAGGAAGGGAGAACAACCCTGGTCTGTACTGCCAGACAGATTCTGCCTAGCAGCCCTCCCGGCCCTTCCTTCCAACTCAGCCTTGTGCATCTCCGTCACCCCCTGTCACACGCTCATATAAATCCTGACCCTTTATCAAAGTCAGCATTTACAAAAGCAAGACATAGTGGCATGATTAGGACCTGATAAAATAAAAAACAAAACACTCCTGCACAAAGAAATGGAATGATTTTCTGAAGCCAGAGTAATTACTAATCATAAACAGCAGCAAAAAAGGAGATGTTTTCTACATTCCTCCATGTTCAGTAGCAGAGAAATTGCAAGCTATCTGTATGACTAGCGAGGGAAAAAAGTTGCAACTCAGATTTTTTACTTATAGCAAACAGTGGCAGTCCAGCTAGTTTCATACAAAAATACTTGTTCAACATATTTAGTTAATATTTACTACCATAAATAATATCATGCTTCACAGTCTTATTTATATAACATTGACTTCCATGGTAAAATGCATAAAAGGTCACTTTCCAGTTCTGTGCCCTGATTATTTTTTTTTTTACTCCTAAAGGCCTAAAAATGGTTTAAAATAAGAGACAGCGGTTGGGGGACTTTTTTTGCTACTTGCTCTTTAAAAAAAAAAAAAAAAATCTTGTCTTATTCTGTGGTTTCCTCAGATGTTTTAGACACAGACTTGAAGTTCCATCAGCCATCTACCTGAGCAAGCTGTTATATTCTGACAAACAACAATTTTTCTCCCAAATATTTATGCAGGTGTTCTAAAGCTTGGGGGTTTTGTTTGTTTAAAACTCTTAAGCCATCAAAATAAAAATGCCTCTTCCATGGACAGTCAGCTTTCATTCTTATAATATCCCTGAGATAATTCTACCAGATCATCGATTATGCATACACTATGGAAAAAAATATTTGAGAAAAAAGGAAAAAAGACATGCTTTTTCTCACACAGAATAAAACAACACGTAGAAAAACAGAGGGACCCTTTGGGCCTTTTTTTATATAGAACAGGAGAAAAATATCCACAATAGTTGACAAGTGTACTTTTAATCTTTTATAGATTAATACTTAATGATAGCTTGCAGAAGTCCCCAGAAGGACATTAAATATTTCATTCATTTAGTTCATCCACTAAATATTGGGGAGCTATAGAAATTAACACCTTTCTGCTTGAGGACAACCATCTACCAGGCAGTTACTTGCTCTGCAATCATATCAGAAAAAATTTTTACAGTCAAAATTACATTTTCTTATGAAAGACTAAAGCGGCAGGAAAGGAAATCATCATCAGATCTGCATAACAAACTAAATTTATTTGGATTAAAAAAATATTTTAAAATCTAGAAAGGTTTTTTTAGATTAAAGAAGGAAAAGAGTTGCTGCATAAGAGTCCAGCCGACAGGAGTATGTTTGCTGGATCTCTTGTTCCTTTGGCTAACTGTATTTGTTTTCTGATTCCTTGTGCTCCTTTGCTTTTGTGGTTCCAGCTTTCCTAATCTGGGAATCCAAAAGTTAACCAAGGACTTGTTATGTAGTTGCCTTCTATAGTAAATGGAGTTGGGATAACTCATTGTTTGGAGTAAGCAGACAAGGCTACAGCAAAATAAGAAGAAACCCACACATTTTATCATTCTGCTGCTCCTTGTCCACAGCCTGTCCTTAAGATAATCCTCTTACTCTGGCTAGAACATCACAGAGCACAAGAGTTTCCTGCTCCACACCTGGGACTCCCAGGCACAAGTCCCCAGCTCCCAGGAGGGAGACTGCTCATCATATTTTAATAGCTGCAGTGAACTTTGTGTACAGCCCTTCTCTCAGCACAAGCTCACATCTGTAATACATGCTGGTTCAGCAGGTGCCACAACAAAAAAACCATTTAATTCTGCCACATCCACATCTCTGCTTGGTTCTGAGCTGGCACCTAAAAAAAAAAGCCAGATGCAAACTGACAGACCCAAATACCCTTTAAGTCACAGGCTGGTTATCCTTAATAATGATAACCTAAGTGACATAAAATTACATGGGTACTTGACAAGCATGTGAAAGCTGTGGCATCCTGAGTGAACTCAGCATAATCTAGTCTGAAATTCAGGTAACAGTGGCTCTCCTATGAGAAGCATTAGGGACCTTGGGCACATCTATCGCACTTGTTAACTTTATGCAACATATAAGGTGTTTGGGGTATAAAATGGCTTGGGGAAAATTACAGTCTTATTTTACTTCTTTTATTGTCCAGGGTATCCAGTGAATCAAATTATATGTGAATACTGAATTATCAGCGATTGCGTAGCTGCCCCTCTATTACACTGCGTATCTGCCCTCGAGTTCCCCAGTGCTATCATTGTTCTGGGAGCTTAAACAACAGTCTTCTACCCTTGAGCATGCCAGGATGTTTTTTGCTCATTTCTCTGTTGCATACAGAGAAAGAACAACAATTTTTTTTCTACTCAGAATCAGATCTGGCCCCAGGTTAGGTCCCAAATACTTCAGGTGTGCTTTGATTTCAGGTCTCAGCATCAGGCATCAGCACTGTACCAGCTGGGGTTACAATGCAGCTCTTCAAGTCAGTGAGTATTATAGCAGGTAGCACACATCCAGAATGGCTTAATGGAAAAAGAAGCCCTCAGTGGGAACTTATAGCTTTTACAGGAACATATGGTCCACAACCACTCAGTGGCTGTAGAAGTGTTTATCTCAACATTTCAGTTCTGTTTTGCTTTCCCCTCCATGAAACATAACATATACTGTGCTTCTGAAAATCTTTTTGACGAGCACACTTGCACAAAACACGGACCGAACAAAAGAAAATGTAGAAAGCTCTAGTATTTAGAGTGGAAGCTTATGGTAGTGAAGATGTTTAAGTCAACTTTCCACAAAAATAGTGTCTCACATATCTATTGTACTTTCCACTCCTAATGACTCAAAGTCACTACCATAAACCACATGCAGTGAAAGTTCCTGTACTCACTACAGGGAACACAGACACTTCTGGGATAGGTCACAGTTCGATGCTTCGAACTGTGCCTCCGTGGCATATCCAAAATGTAGGAATATCGCCAGAGTTAAGGTCTCTGTACACTTGCAAAGTGCCAGGCAGAGACGATCAGACCTCTTGCTCACATCTTCTCTTATGAGTCTGCTAACTACTTGCCATGGATGGTATCACAATCAGCAACACACCTAGCAAGACTGCCTTGCACTAAGCCATCAACATTGCTTCCTGCATCATTCATGTTTTCAAGTAAATTCAAGTGTTAGATGTGGACAGAACATGCCTCTCCTGCCCAAAAATCACCTTGAGCACTAGCACAAATAAACCAAGGTTCTTACTGTACAGTAGAAGGCAGCCCTGACTGGCTGGCAAAAATCCTCTAGCCACATCACAGACGGGAGAGTGGAAGCATAAAAGAATGTTGTGTAATTTACCCATCACCTCGCCCAAGATCAGTAACAGTGCTGGAAATAGAAACCTCCCCTATTAGACAGCGTATCAAGAGGCACGACAGGTGCTTCACAAAACCCTGTTCCAAAGCATGTGTCAACCAGAATGTGGGCATAACGTCCCAGGGAGGAAGGGACGGGTGCTGAGACAGGCTCAGTTAAGCTTGCTGGTGAATGCTTTCCCCTGCATCTACCCTGTATGCAGTCACTAGTTCATAGGAGATGAATTTTTATAATTCTGTCTGCATCTACATGATGACAAGAAGAGGTAACATAACAATGACTCAGTTCTAATAGAGCTCTAATAATGAAAGGCAGTGATCTCAAGGCTCCTTATTCAAGCAAAATGGTCTTCATTGAAGTGGGAGCTGTCCCAAAACCAAAATGAATCGCATTCTCTGACTTGGCCTCAGTTTACTAAGCCATTAGGAATAGAATTAATTAATTCTGAATTAATACAAGGACAGACCATGGTTTGGCAATATGCCAAGTAAAGCAGACTTCACAGGATTAAGCTTTGTCTGAGAAGCTAACTGTCAACCAGAGGCTAGTTTGGCATCAAGGATTCACCTAAGATAAGGAGGTTTGTGACATCCAGCAGTTCAAGCAGTGAGGATTTCTTGTCACTCATTGCTACGAGGCAAACAGAGGCTCTGGGGTGTCCTTGTACTCAGGACTCACAAAAGAATTCTGTTGCCAGGTGACTGATTCTTGCCTTAGCTGATGTGCCAGAGAAGCAGCATGATGTTTTTGAAGGTCGTGATGCTATATAATTTTTTTTTTCCATTCAACAGCTAAATTTCACTTGAAAAAGCTTCACTGAATTAACTTGTATTAGTGTATAACCTGGAAGGGATCCAAATGCTGAACAGTGAGCCGCTATCCACTAACAGTGATTTTGCATTAGCTCACGTAGCAGGGAACGTATTACAGTACGTTGGTCTTAATTAAAGTCTGTAATCAGCCTGAAACTCCTACAGGCTTCTCCCATCTTCATCACAAAGGTGGGAGAACTAGTGGCCTAGTGCCACTAGAGTACTGCAAAATAGCAGCAGAGGGATAAAACCTATGATAGACAGGCATGAAATCATTTATCATAAAATTTTAGTCTTCCTGTAAAAGGAAATTAACTATCTATGTAGAAACATCCATCATATCTCTTGGCCAAAGGCTTATAAGCTTTCATAACAGAAGAAGGGCATATCATTAATTGGTCACCAGATTTCACAGGGCTGAACTACAAGCTTTATGAAGACCAGGCTCTGTAAATTAGATTATATTGTCTTTTTAAAAAAATCACAACACAGTACTTCACGTAAGAAGGCAGCAGAACAATGTTTTGACAAAAAAAAGAGAAGAAATGTCACATTTAACAAAAAAAAGAAAACCCACCCAGTTCCAGTGACAACCAAAAAGTAAATTGAAATGTTCATGTAAGCACGTTAAGATTGGGGAAATTTCTAACAAAGAGGTGGAGATGCCCACAGTGCCTTCTCTTACCGGGCTGCAAGCTGGTAATATCTTCAGCCCTCTCCAGACGTCTTCTATCAACCCTTTTGGAGGAATCTGTACAAGCCCTAGACCTTCACAAAACACTGAACCTCTTGTGATGGGATCTTTCCTGTGGGCTGGCCTCTGGAAGTTGCCAAATGTCATCTCTTCACAGTAGGGGATCTCTGCAGTGGTGGGGAGAATCACAGGCCAAAAAGCGTGGTATTCAACAGGAGTTTTTGGCATCTGCTGGGAATTATGCCAACTGCAGTATGGCAGGAAGGGGCTATTCCATCCATTGAGCCTACAGCATTGCTCAAAAGTAACAATGAACTACAATGCCATCGCAGTATTTCCATGCTCTCTCGCTCTATTAATTCCAGGCCAACTTTTTAAAATTTAAAAGCCAAAAGGGAGAAATTATTTAACATCCTGTCCTGACAACTCAGCCCAAAATCTTTCTGCATTAATCTAGTTCACTAAAGCCAATGAGACTGTTTCCATCGATTCCAATAATAAGTTTGGACCAGATCCTGTGTCCCTTGTGCTGGCAAGGGCTGGAAAACAGCTAACAGTTATAGTCTGATGAAGCATGAGTCACAAAATATCACAGTTCACACTGTGTCTGAGCTCTAGTGACTGCAGTATCAGCAGTAGAACATTTGTTTGGGCCAACACAATGAGCACATGCCTGACTGTTGTTTTCAGTGGGCACAAATACGAACATCCGAGTATGCTTATAGCTTGTTTATTCTAGTAAAAAATAAAGCAAGACAGCAAGAAAGAACAAAAGTGAAGGCTGTTAGATGGCAAAGAGTTGCTGTCCTCTCTTTAATGAGGCCTCACAACATAGCAGGTGATTCTCTAGAGGCCATCTCCCAACCTTACAAGCGCACACACAGGACATTAATACCGTAACACACCCTCCAAGGGACGAGATGGACAAAATGAGTGGAGATGTGGAGGTGCTTCCTGCCAGCTATCTTATTGCAAACCAAAAGACTTGGGTTCTTTTAAATCAAAATTCCACCTGAAGAGAAACAGCCATACAAAATATGTAGATTGAGGAAAAAGACTTACTGGAATGAGCACCATGAGTCAAAGCCAGCTGTACAGAGAAGGAATACCTCTGCCTCATTCATTTCCTGCCCTGAACAGAATAATTTTATATAGAACGTCTGACTTCTAAGTTTACCCCACTTTCCAGCCTTCAGAGGTAAATAACAGGATTCCCTTCTTTCCCTCCATGGCTTCTAACCCAAAAATCTCCAGCTAATCTACTTGCTTGATAAACCTTTTTCCTAAAGGGCTCTTTCTGTTTGGTTTTAGCACCAAGATACAGACAAGCATTTTTACAGAAGATCACAACCATCATGTAAAGACACACTCATCACATTTCTCAGATAATTAGAAATAAAACCTAAGCAACATGATTTAAGTCTAATAATCACTCATCCAGTATCATAAGCACAAAGACTGATGGCCAGTCATCTGCCCCATTCACATTCATTTGTTATACAATGGGGTGTGGTGACCCAGGGAAACAGTCTTTGGGAGCTTTGTTTCATTTTACTAAGTATAAATCATTTTAGAGAAAATGAGTACAGCCTTGTGATTAAAATATTGATACTGTTTTTAGAACAGTGCTCAAGAGACCACCTAGCAAACTGAAGTGATAAATTATATATATTTTAAGAACACTTTTATTTAAAACTTACTGTTAGTAAGTAAACCCAGGCTTGAAGATCTGCTTTATCACAAGTATTAGTCTTACAGTCAGTAAGATAGCCACCTCTCTGTGAAGATGTTGTGAAGTTTCTTTTCTTTTTAAGTACTTTCAGGTATTTTTTTCTCTGGATAACATATCTCATGATTGAATGAGCAGTGTATTATTTATGAAAGTCGGCACAGAGGAAGTCTCACAAAACTATGTGGACTGCTTAAGTTAGAAAGTCTGTGGGTTTGTCTCATACTACTACTGCTAGCTTTGTCTCATACCTATCTGAAGCAGAAGAGGACTCACTACCAAATGTGAAAACTGTCCAGTGATGCCAGATCAGAGACGAAGGCAAAGCTACAAAGCCAAGGAAAGGAAAATGTGGCAATCCCCCCAAGCCCAATCTCATTCTTCATGCAAGAGTCCATGTCAAAAGCGCTATGCCCCACTGTCCCTCCGTCCTCCTCCTAGTCCTCTCACTCCCAATCTTCTCACTTGCTTAGCCCAACAGCATGCTGGGTCAATGCTGTCTTTGGCGTATTTGCACAAGGCCTATTGTTATGAGGACTTTAACCTTGGTTGGTGCCAGTGCTGTTTGAATCCAAGCAATAAAACAGAAGCTGCTGCAAAAAAAGGTCAAGATAATGCACTGGTTGTACTAAAAGCACTGCTATATGTGTAACTAAGCATCACTTTTAGAAGAATCATAACACAACATGTACAGGTCTTTGAAACATCTAAATGTTAGCAAGCAAAGACCATACAAGTATTCTGCTGACATGCTCAAGATGCTAAATGCCTATCTAAGTGTCTTCAGTGTCTGAGGAAACGGGATTTCCAGGTTTGGGGTTTCTGATTCTGATTTTTTGTACATTTGTACAGATGGCTGTAAAGAGTCCTAACTCACAGATACACTAAGAGATGGTGCCTAATAATAAGGCGAAGTAGGACCCAAACCATGTGACATTCTGCATGAACGTGTGTCTACTCTAGTCTTACAGCACCATGCTGCCCTTGCTTGGCACATCTCACCCTCTAGAAAGCAAATTTTCTGTCACATGGACTTGCATTTATTCTACATTCATATAATACCTTGCATAAGGGGAGCACAAATTTGCTGGACACATAATTGTACAACAAATCTAAAAAAAAAATTTGATTACTTGCCCAACAAAACAGATTCAGATAGGTACTGTAGAGAAAGCAAGAAGAAACTGAAGTGAAAATAAAGGAAACAAATATTTACACAATCTTTGTTCTTTTTAAATATTTCATA
>JAVSBS010009637.1:0-28566 GCA_033124195.1 Coracias cyanogaster
GGTTAGAGAGATGCTAGGAGAAAGGTTGGACTTGATGACCCTGGAGGTCCTTTCCAACCATAACGATTCTGTGATTCAATAACAGTATTGAAGACTAAGCTGAACATTGTTGATTATTTTTCCTGTATTTTTACTGTCAGTCTGTATAGTTTCTTACCTGGAAAAAGAAACCAAAAGAGACTAGTAAGCTGAGTCCAGTACCCTTCCACTGTTTCCAGTCTCCTCCAGGGAGAGGGTCCTGACTGCTCTCACCAGGGCCAAGGGAAGCCTAAACCATCTGCATCTCTTTTAGTGTGCACACACTATTTGATCGCTCACTCTGAACCATGCCTGGGGCATGGGGTGCTTGGGACCAGGACACGTGGGGAAAGAGCTAACTGCAAAACCTCTCTCTCTGTTTAGGATCTCAGTTGTAGTAACACGTTATGCCAGCTCCATTTTTTAGCTAACGTTTAATTTGTCCATACCTTTGAAAATAGACCTGATTCACAAATGTGCATGAGAATATCTTAGTATGGTTAATCTATATTTCTATTATAAGATTACTTGCTTAAAGGAAAAAGAATGGTAGATTTTGATGAGAGGTTGGAGATTTCTTCCAAAACCAAGAAGGGTGGCATCATGGGTGCAGACAGTATTGGTACTGGGTGGAAGGTGGTACTCAGTCATGAATTTTCATTCATTTCCCTGCTCTCACTTCCAAAGTATTGCTGAGCAGATATCTCAGACACCATCCACTTCCTTCCTCCTTTCCTGGTTTGACCATTTAGACTGCAGATGTACAATGAATGTTTTATCCAATGGCATTTGCACAATGAAAACCTTTTAGCTAGAGCTTGACGACACCTCAGACATAAAAAGATATACAGGAGTGGAGGCTACAGTGGAAGCTGCTTGGTGTGAAGGCTGAGCAGATTACTGAACAGACAAAGAAAGAAATGTCAAAAGCTTTAAATATCACCAGTTAATGGAGTAAACTCTCCCCTCCCCAAGTAATGCATACAGGAATATATGGACAAATCATAGGAAGAGCTCACACCATTAGAAGAGCTCTCGCTCAGCTAACTGTCACAGTATTGTACATCCTTGTCAAGCATAAATGGATTTTTTTCCTCATGAATTCAGAGAATTTTCTTTTAGCTCCATGCATAATTCTTTAAATAATTACACATGCAATAAATTAATGAAAATCAAAGAAACTGCCTGTGCTTAGAAAACCAGCTTAATTTGGCATGCTCTGCTGCACACTTCTAAATGCTCAAAATCTTTCAGGCCTTCTGTAAACCAAATGCCTCCACACTGTGCAAGTAATCTCTATTTAGAAAAAAAAAAAAAAAGTAAATTAAATTTGGCACTAAGTGAGGTGTGAAATTCTTAAGCTGTATCCTAAAAAGGAGACATCAGGGTCAGATAGGGGCTGCCATCCTGTTGCCTCCAAGCACATGTGTTTATTTATGGAGGAAAAAACATGAACAATCATCAAGTTAGGTTGAAAATAAGTGTTGTTACAAATCTCTCCTGCTCTCTGCAAGAGTCACGGTATGCTGCTTAAACTGTTCTTTTGAAATCCACTCACTACATGACTTACACTGATTTAGCTGAGCTACTTCTTCTTCTTGTCTTCCTTGAGCAGACTGTTCTCCAAGGTGCCTCTGCTGCCTCACAATGCTTTGTGGATCTCCCAGAGCCTGCTGTACCATTTACGTTATCCATTCTGGAAACAGAAAGTGTCAAATTTTACAGGTCACTCTATCCGGTTCCTTTCAGTAGCTACCAGTGGAACTCTTCATATGCCCCTCCTGTAACGGTGTCCTACCAAGACATTTATTGAGGGGACCTCAGCTCTGCAGAGCTTTCCCTCCCTAGAGCCTAAACCTGCTGATCAAAAGAGCAAGCAGTAAGAGTCCTGGGCACTCGCTTGCTCAGGTCTCCACAGTGGGAGCACATCTCACAGTTCAGTATGACAGTGATATCAACTCTTTGGAACAAAAGCAAAACACAAAAAAACCCAAACAAAGACAAAAAACCAAACTCCTCTCTCTCAAAAAAACCAACAAACCCAAAACAAGCGAACACAAAAGGAAAGGGTAGAAGTCTAATATATAATACGACAGCACACTATTTCTGGCAATTTTAAATGTTCAGAGCCTGTTTTTGTCTAAAATCAAATATATTTAAGGAGTAGTATAAATATTGAAATAATTAAGGCTTATCTGTTATCAAACCTAACAAAATATTCTAAATCCTGAACTCTGAAATACATTATAAACACACATTTAGACTGGAGACATAAAATAGCTCAGAAGTTTTTGAAGTTCTACCGTCTTCAGGACAGAACTTTTTTCAGAGAGCTCTGGGCTGCATTGATTAACATTTCAAATCCACGTAAGTCTCCCTGGAGTATACGGAATCAGCTCTCCATCTGTATGGTGTTTTCTACTTACCAGAGCTAAGGATCTGAGGACCAGACGCTGCACTGGCATGTCCAGTTCATTTCAGAAGGAGTCTGACAGTGCAGTATCACTTAAATAATGAAGCACACATCTGGCAGGAGATTGCTGAGGTTGGCTAAGTTTGTACAAGGTCAACTCATCCTCTAAACTTCCGTATGCTGAAAATTAAGTGAGAAGTTTACATGGAAACAAGCAGAACCAACTGATCGATCTCAGGGTTTGTCTTCCAAGTAGCATACCTTTCTTTTTAAATCAGTTCTTATTGAATAAAAATAGAGGGGAGCTCTATTGTATTGCTCTGAGATATATTTTCTGAAACCTTTCATTACTTAACACATATCATTCTAAAATATGGTCCTTTTTCTTTGGTAAGGAAGGTAGAAAAACTACAATGCACCAGACATGGAAAAGGGAAAAGCACACATTTCTGCACAGAAGACCTACCCCACTACTGTTCTTCGCAAGTTTTGGGCTAGTCTTAACACAGGGTGAATAATCCTTGAAGTAAGCGGAAATAATACAGGATCAGGCTTTGGAAAATCTATGTTGTTAGTGCTTTCACTAATTTTCACAGAATGACCATACCCGCTCAATATGAAATGTAGTATCCAGTGTATTTACACGTTGTTATCATTTTGCTCTACAGAAATTGCATCTGTCCTGATATAAAGTTTCACCTAGAAATTCTTCCTGTATTAAAAGAAATAACAGACATTTTTATAAACTCAGAGCAACACAAAAATGAGACAACATAACAAAACATTATTTTTGTCATCCAATCAAAGACACTGGCAGTCCACAGCATGAAGAAACAATTTAGCAACTAAGAGGTGTAGGTTAAAGCTCAGATCTCAACCATTTTTCACTTTGTAACCATTATCCAAAGTAGCCTTTTTCCCGCAGTGGTGGAAATCAACTACTTGTTCAGTGCTTTCATGGCAAGCAATATTTTCGTCTGAGTCTTCAGCATTCGAAAAATGATACTGAAATACGTTTTGCAAGTTTGCTTATTCTCCATTATTTGAAGATTTCAACTTACAACATACTTTTGTTGTTGCTTTGGTGGCTTTTTTTCTTTCTTCATTTGCCAAGCATTGATTTTTTGTTAATGGTTCTGTCAGAACATGAACCAGCTGCTAGGTCTCATGAAGTGACAGAGAAAGAGGAGAGCTCACCCTCAGATGGACACAGATACAGACACTGCACTATCAGCAGGAACACCACTCACTCTCTCTCTGATTGCCTCCTCCTGCTAACTTGTTCTTCTTTGAAGGGACAACATCAAGTAGCTACCAATGGAAGGGGTAAGAAAATACCACCAGAGCTTGGCTGTACTTTTCTCTCCCTCTGATGGTCCACGACTGCCAGAAGGCACGATGGCTTGATAGTTGAGTTCATGAGACTGGGGACTGGCTCCTTATACAGAGCAACTTGGTGCTTCAGTCACCACAAGGGATAATTTCTGGTCTGGTTGTTTCTTGGCATCTGTTTTCTGGTGTTTTGTCCTGAAGTGACTGAAAAGCCAGAGGAAAATACTAACGTAAGTGTACAGAGAAATCTGAAACAAGAAATGTTTTCCTTTGTTGGCTTTTCCCATTGCTCTCAGCTTTATATTACTATCCTGTGAGAAAGGTCAGCCTCCTCTATGCCCAGGATAATGTAATAGGGACTTAAACACTGTAATTTCCCACTAAAACTGTGGCCCTTTCACTGAGCTGCCCAGATACTTTTAAAAGTAATCTTGCTTTTATAAGTCAGTTAATAAAAAACAAACAAACAAACAAACTAAAAAGCACCTCTGATGACCATGGAAAGTTCTTGTATGTCGGCACAAATCTGCTGTGATGCCAAGTAACACCCCACAACCCAAATACAATCTGAAGTATCTCTCATCTGTGGTGTGATTGGTTGTTTATTCCTGAGTACACACAGAGAACTACTCAAGATGCTTTTTTCTTGTGGCGCTCAAGAGCATCCTATATGCCTTACCAGTAAAAAGATGTTACTTGTGCAACACGTTACCATGGAGAGGAGACACTTCATGCTTTGCTCACATTGTACTTCTTCTCTTTGTTTTTGTACCTTGAAATCAAGGACACTATATTCTTCTATATGTGGAAAGCACCAAGCACATTCACTTTAGCATCTCTTTTGTTATCACTCATTTTCTGTTCAGAACAGCAAAGAAGATCTACTGTCAGATCAGTTTGTGCTAACATTTTATTTCCTTCTTGACTCAAATGTGGTCAGTCACTAACTAAAACTATTATTTTGCTTTCTTAATATAGACAAACAACCTCTCTTGGCAAGCTTCTCGACAGATGATGTCCTTCCTCACAGAAAAACAACTACTTGGATACAGAAAAACAGCTAGGAAATTACAGGAACAAGCTAGTATCCCTTTTGAAAGGAGGTTACACAATCTGGAGATTCAGGCACTCACCATGCACCAGGATAGAAGTCCAGCAGCATTCCCACTCCTGAGCCCATTTCCATGCTATGGCCTTGCAGCCATTAAGGAGGTCTGGGGCCTCCCCAGATCTGAGGGAGCTGGAAACAACTGCACTGTAGCAATGACTATCCTGTAAACATCATTAGTTCAGGGACTAATGATTGGCTGCATTGGCTTCTCCATAGAACCACCAGGGACCCAAAACTGCAAAATCAATGGGTTTTACAAGTGTTTCACCTTTTAAGGCTTCTGGACAGTGATGAACAACTCTTGGGTTGCCCTGTCCATGTCATCCACTCAGCACATGAAAATCCTTGGGTCAAGAACTCAGTTGTGCAAAGTTACATGCCAACAGCCACGAGGTGGCATGCAGAGCAGAACAAATTTGTCCTCTCTGTGGTGGCACCAGAAAACTGCGCAAGTGCCATGTGGATCCAGAGAAGGACATCCTAGCTTTAGCAAGACACTAAGAAATTGGACCTCTACTTGACACCTTTATCTTCTGTGCCACACAGCTCACTGCTCATCTGTTTTGCTGGAAAGTGGGCAGTCAGTGAAGCAAAACTGGGCAAAGGCAGCAGAGAGGATTATTGGGGTGGTGAGGGGGCACAGATCTGGCTCAACAGGAATGTGCGCTAAACAGCTGCTACCACAGCAGCAGCACCAGCCAGTCTTGTCGTTCCAGCTATTTCCTGTAAAAGAAAAGCTGGTTGTTCTGAAAGCTCTGCTTTGGGAAAAGCTAAATTCACATTGAAGCACAGTATGTGCAGACCAGCTGACCATGGCCATAGGGACAATGGAGGTAATAAATGTTTGGGGGTTTTTTTGTGAATTAGACCTAACTGCAAGAAAGAAAATAATATTCAAACTGTATCAAGAGAATAAGCACCAGTTTGTCTTGGTGTCTGGATGTGATAGCCTGCTCTAGCCAAGAATCTCTTGTGCATAGTGTACATGTTTAGTTACTCCAAGCATCTCTTCCCGTGTTGGATACTGCCACCTGCAAATTTGAGAAGTGAGAAAATCGAGGCTTTGTACCCTGCACTTGCAACCTACACAAGAAAATTGAGGCTTAGTACCCTGCACTTGCAACCTACACGAGTCAAGAGCAGGACCCAGACACCCTTACAGCCAGGAAGAGTACTTCACTACTGGAAAAAGTAGCCGTTTTATTTTGCCAAACGTTCACACTGGAGTTATTATCCTTGGCAATCTCTAACAAGATTTGAAAATGTTTTCTTCAGTATCATCGCCAAATTCAAACTGTAATTTTTTTTTTTTAAATCTACTGTCATTCTCCTTTCTAGCTGTAATTATCTGGACTGCATCCACACCACGAAGCAGAATTGTGACAAGAAAGCAATCACCCAAGAGATTTCCCAGAAATTTGCTTTCTAATTGGGTTGAAAATGCCTCTGCTTTCTTCATCAGATTTTGTATAGAACTGGGTTTTCTACGAACACAATCTATGAAATGCAGAAATTCAATATTGTAACTTAATTGGGTTGTCACACCACAGGATATTATGGTGCTAGGTGCTGTACATAAATTTAGGCAAAAAGATAGTTCCTGTGCAAAAGAAACTTACCTGAGGGTAAGATTGAAAAAAAAAATACTGGAGAAAGATAAAGAATAGGTGTTGTACCATAAGCATGATTCTGTAATTATGTAATTTCTGTAAAGAAAAGAAATATCATCCGCTGGTGAAAATCCAGAACTTTCTAGACATGCCATTTATAAAATGTAACCTCTCTGTCCCTTATTTACTTTACTGGTAGAATGGAAATAATACTTAATATAGCTTTCTCATGAAGCATGATTAAATGTTCATTGTGCTTTGTAATCATTTGTTTGACAATATGGCTGTGGAATACTATTGCTAAGGACAAACCGTCCAATATTTATAGCTGATACAGTATTGACTAAGCTCATCTTTTCTATTTTTAAAGTTTTCACTAAGCAATGCTTAATGAAATTTGCTAGAGTAACTGCTCGTGTTGTCTCTGCTGGTAATGCAAAAGCAAACGGCTGTAAGTACGGTACCCTGAAGGCAGACATTATGAGTTTCTCTGTTGAATCCAGCAGAGAAGTTTCTTGCATCTCCGTTGAATGCCATCATGCTGTGATTAGTTAATCATTAAGTACATAGTGCTTTTAATTAACTGCCAACTCTGCTTGGGCATCTGTTCTGAAAATCACATCCGATCATGCTTTTCCCAGTCTGTGGCTATGGAGCTCTTCAATAATACAGTTGTTGCTCCATTCTCCAGCTCTCTCTGCTGCAAGACAGCTCAAGTCCAGAGTGTCCTACATGAAATGAAATATAAATGATCTACTCTTCCAAGGGAATAAAAGTAAATGGGAATGAAACAAACTTATTTGCCTCAATAGGTAATAAATTCTGCTATTAAAAAGCAGATTAGGTAAATTAACATTTTTTTTCTGGAAGAAAGAAGAGGTTGGAAGAATATTTTTATTCTTCAGAATCAGCACACGATTTTATCAGCTAGCCATTTTTAAAAAAACAAGACTAATCTTTAAGTGTAGAAAATAATCCTTTGCATTTTACAAGAGAGAATGATAATAAATACAACAGATTCTGCAAAATACTTCATTTGACTTAAAGTGAGAGAACACTAGAATAGGCGGACCTGCCAGGTTAGTGATAGAGCAGCAGGTGTTTTATGGCATGAGAAGCAGCTGTGCTGGTACACACCTGCTCCGTTACCACAGCCAGCACTGGTACCACTAGCCAGAGAGCAACAGTCTCAGCCAATGCCCTCATGTTCCAGGTGAGATGCTCCATCACATTGTGTATGTGTACTGGCCATACAAATGTTCCTGAATGTATGGCAACACACTGGAAAAACACTCCTGCAACAGTGTGGGTCACCTCAAACCCTCCAAGCTGTTACTTGTCATGTATGAATTCAGGCTAGTAAAAAGGTAAAATTCATAAAGTGCCCATTATTTCTATGTGGAAATATGTATCAAGGAAAAGGCCACTCTTTGTCAAGTACTGAGAACAGAGAAGAATAAACCATCATTAAGCTTTAAACTTGTGGTTTTTTAAGGAGTTGAGCCAAGAAACTCATATGAACCTTGCAACGTAGAATAAAACAGTTAAACAATAGCCAGTCTATAGTAGATAAGCATGTAATGATAATGGTTAATGTAACAAGCACTCACTGTCAGATCCACATTTTACATAATAACCCTTTCTCAACAAGTTCAAAGTAATTCTCTTGTTTTCTTTAAAAATTCCACTGTGTATGTCAAGATGTGCTGACATTCAGAAAAGAGGTATTTCATACCAATATAAAAAAATGCATTTCTAATTGTTCCCATACTGAACTACACCGAAGGCAGCACTTTTATATGTGGAGTTCAAGGTATTCCTGGGAACAGGCTGTTTTCTGATGACATCATAAGAACGCTGTCACTCAGGCAACAACTTGCTACTATGGCAACCACAGCTTTTACAGAAGCTGAACACCAATGAGGTTAAAAACACCATTTGAAGATTTGCTAGTTAAAAGTTTGCCAATATTTGATGCAAGAAGCAACAAGAGTCCATTGCAGATGCACAGCATTGTGCAGTTTTCAACCCATTCTTGGGAAGCTGAGACAAATCACTTTTATCTTCCAGCAAAGACGTTCCTGGAGTAATCACCCTTCCAGATACATCCTTAAATGCTACTACAGCTAGAAATAGGCATGAACATTAACTTTGTGATTTGGGAGCAGCTGGAAGAAAAGAACTGGTGCCTCCTCTAAAAGAGTCTCTAAAAAATGTAGAAATTTGGGGATCTAGAGTTTTAATCCCCTCAGAGCAGAGTACAAGCACTGTGAAAGTAGTCTGGTATTACATGAAGACATGTCTTTGGAAAATAAGTGGATTTTTTTTTTCCCCCCTCTGACTGCAAAGAATTATAGGACATGAGATGAAAAACATCTGATTTTGTAAGCAACTGCTATCTGTACTGAGACTACTGACAGATGAAATCAGGCAGTTACAAAATATTTTAAAACTAAAAGCCACGTGTTTCTGTTCCAGAACTGCATGCATTTTACTAACTGCAAGCAAATCTCAGAGTCTGTAGAATGTTGCAAAATTAGATATCAACCTGTCCAGTAACCTGCCCTCTGCAGGACATTAGACAATTTCCTAACTTTAATCATAGATTTGTTCAGCTAGTTTTGTCCCCAGCTGATACAGCGGATGCTGGCGGTCAACATTCCCAGTAAATCAAATTTTCTGTATTAGAAAGGGTCAGAAGACAATCCAGTGTGAACCCACCCTTAAACTTAACTAAATATCAGCAGTGTAGTTTTTCATTTAGCAGCATCAAACTTCAACTCACTGAGATCCTCCAGGAGTTGTACTGTCTGCCAGGCTGGAGAGCTGCGTGAGGTAGCCTGCCATGAGGAGGAAGAACTGGAGAGGCAGAGGGGTGCACAGATTTACCCTTGGAGTTTCTTCTCTTGGCAACACCTTACAGTGAAGCTCCTCAGCTAAAACTGTAATAAGTCTGGAAATTCAATGTCCACATTAAAAATGCAAAACCTAAGGTATATTGTTTATAGTGAGTTTGCTGCCACATTTGAACTCACTGGCCACTACTGTCAATCTCAAAGGAACAGCTAAAGCCAAACCATAACACTTATTTGTGGGGTGGTCTCAACAATGGGCTACTGAGATGCAACAGCAGGCTTCAAGAATTGCTTCTGTTCTGGGTCTGTGTGAAGGCACAGGGCAATGAACGTGCTTTCAATACACCCACCTACTGCATTTCTATGCTTCTTCTGTACGTAAGTATTTTGTAGTGCTCAGGACATTTCTTTTTCAGTCCAGGAGAAGATTAAGGCCATTGCTGGTTTTCATTTCCACACATTATCCTGCAATCCTGGCTCCTATTGGCAGAGGAATGTCTTCTCCACACAATTCTCCCCCATCATCTGCAAGAACAGAGATGTGGAAGGGGCCAATTACCTTTTGGAGAGAAGGAAATTACTTGCTTATAATTGAGTTCTCCGAGCATGGTGTCCGCTATTAAGAGCCACACTCATCCTCCCACCTCCCCCTGAGAGCTGAGGTTTTATTCCTATTTAAGTTCTAATTATTATAATTAGTCTGAAAAGGATTTGGGAGTTAGGGGCTATGATATGCCATATAGACCCCTCAAGGCATCTTTTTGTACTAACTCATTATGACCAGTTCTAAACTTTACCATTTAATCTAGTCATTCAGTACCCAAGGTCACAACAGCTGAGACCCCCTGAGCATCAATCCATAGAGACTCCCACCTTCAGAGAACTACAATTAAAAGGTAAATAATTCCCTTGCTGCCTTCTCTGTGAGGCAATGCTGTAAGTCAGAGAACAGAATCCAACCTCAGCCTAATTATTACTTCAGTAATTTACACAGTTGCAATGAAAAAATTCACAAACGCATTTTCATTTACCAGAACACAAGGCCAGTTACAGTTCATTCAGACTGGACTTGACCAGACTCAGCCTTACAACAGTCAAGCTGCAAACTTTGACTGTATCATTCAAACCCCAAGATATTTCAAAGAGCTATGCTCCAAGGAAGTCAAACAATCATCACCACATTCAGGCCATAGAAACAGTATTCTTCACCACACTAATTAAAGATGCAATCCTTTTCTTTGTTTATTCCATCACAAAACTTCTGTTGGATCTATACAGTACAAGTTTTAAATTATGTGAATCAGGCTGTGCATAAAAGGATTTGAACCATTCAAAGCTGAATTGAAGTATGAGCAAGTACAAATACTTGAAAACACCATAACCCAAGCTGACAGATTCCAAGAAATTCAACAGATGCTGGTATTTTCCTGAATGACAGCAGCCTCCAGGCCTGCAAACTGTAAAGCAAAGCTTTGAATTTCACAGGAAAGAGCATGAAATGGTATTAAGTAAAATAGTTCGTTACAGTGCCAGCAGCTGGAGCCCAGTGCACTGTGTCAATACACGGGGAAGGAGGCAGTTTCAAATACTTCTATTGCTGATTTTTTTTGAAAGACAAGTGAATTACATCTGCAAATCAGAAAAATGCACCCACATTTCTACCAGAAAAATACACCGTGCAACAATGTAATACTTGCTAATTATACATGCCATTAACCACAAGTACAAAACCCTGGGGTTGTACTGAATTCATAGTGAAAATGTCGCTCTTTAAATCAGAATTTATTAAGTATAAATAATAACGTACACCAATTTCTAGATAAATAAATCCAAGTTCATTACACAAAAAAAATATATATTGGTAAACAAACTGTCTTTCAGATATGCTTTTTAAATGAGCAAATAACAATGTAGTAGATATTATGATGTCTGTTACAATGCAGCATGTCAAATTTCCATACTGCTTTGGTAGTACATACTAACATCACACTTGATGATTTCAGAACTCCAAATCTTTGACTGCAAGTAAGTGCATCAGGAGTGGGGGGGGAAGGTAAAATGCTGTATTTTTTTCTCATTTTCTGCTAGAACTATGAATGCCAATTCTTCAGTTTGAAAGCAACCTGAGTCTCTACCCTGGGATTGTATGTGTAGCAGCTTCAGCACTGTCACTAGCCATATCACGTCCTCCTAACCAGCACACACAATTAAGCGTGATAGGTAATATTTGCTCTGAAGCAGGGTCCACAAAATGAATTCTCTTACACCTAGCCAACATTAGCATCACACTAGGCACCAGTAGAATGCAGTTTGCAGTGTTGCTGTCTGAGCTCTGTGTTTGAAGGTGAAAAATAGACTTCAATTTCTAATGTTGCTGGGTCAGAAATAGTCTTCTAATTTTCCTAAATTAAATTATAGGGTACTGTCATATTTGTAGCTGGGTACATTAACTACAGAATCAGTATTTCAGCTGCTGTTTCTTCCTCTAAGAAAATAAAGTGGGAGAGAAAGTTGAAGGACAAAGACAGGGGAGTAGGTCAAATATTGATACCTCAATCTGGACATTAAGATGCTCTTGTAGCTGTTCAAAAGGCTGAGACTCCATATAAGAACTGTGGCAAAACTAAAGATTAGTCCCAGTCATCGTGTTACTTACAGATCCTGAAAGTCAGTTTTTATCAGTGGCCATCCAGCTTTAACTACACTGTCAGACACATACAGACCTCTGGGGGCATCATTTAGGAAAGAAAACTCTTTGGGTTCCACCTATTGACTGAGAAGGCTGTGTGTCACTGGCTGCTCAAAGCTTGTCAGCACCACAGGCAAAAGTTAAGTTCTCTTCCAAAAGGATGAGGACCAAAATGGTATATTTTGTGTTTACCACTGGCAGCAGCAACTCCACAGAAGGTCGGTGGAGTCCAGGGGGACGCGCAGTGCTCTCTTGAATCTCTCCAAGTTGCTTCCCTCCTCCTGCTGAGGACACTGACCCTGAGAAATTCAGACCCCAGCAATGGTAGCTGAAAGATATACAGGCAAGAACCAAGCTGCCCTGTAGGTGGGATATGAGACCAGGATCCCTAGCCCCTTCAAGACTACACTTTCCTTTTCCTCTTCCACCACCATTGTCTAGATAGATGGCTGCTCTACTTGCCCAGCTCTCAACCAAGTCCCTCTGCACTCCCACCCTCTCTCCTCCTTATGGAAGGCACAAGTCCATTTAGCCCATCTCCTGCTTCCAATCTCATCTCCTCAAGATGTGGTAAACCATCCTTCTCCCAAGACAAGCTTATGCTGACGCATACAATGGCCAGCACAGTCCAACTCTGTCTGCCTTCATCCTTCCCCCTTTAAACAGCACCAAAATAATGAGCTTATAGGGAGAGGAGGAGAGCGTGGGTTCCTTCTCAACCCAGCCCTGCTCTGGTGGGAAGCCAGGCTGAATACACACTACTGAGTTCCAGCTCTCTTGAGCACCTGAGGGCTATAGAGAGCACCCTGCCCATCCCCATCCTCTGAGTGCAACACGTTGCACTCCTCTTCAATGACTGCTTGAAAGCAAAGGACTATTTCCCTCCAGGAGAAGTTGCATGTGAAATGCCCAGTAGATGCATAGGACTCAATCAGACTATAATTATAAATTAAAGGGGAAAATTAAGGTGACAAGTCTTTGATTTGTATTCCTGGCAGCAAACTGTCAATGACATGGGAAGCAGCATTTTTGGTTTTTCCCATATGTGGCCTTTACAGAAGGTTTTACTTTAAATGACAAGACAAACACGGAGAAAAATATTCCTACTGAAGCTTGTTTATAGTGTGCTTTCCCCAGCTTCATCCCCTCTTGTACTTAAATGTCATCTCTACCAGAACCAAACAGATTCACTCCCAGATCTTTTTGTTAAGAAGAATCTATACCATGGAATATTGTAAAAGTACCTCCTTCCTCTAACAATATGGTTAAGTTCTCATTTAATAACAAATACATTATTTAATCTCTTGGGTCTGATATCTAGCATGTCCTATAATCATAACAAGCCACAAGTCTCCCTCATAAAGCTGCTCTCAGTACATTGTATCCCACGACTATTAGTTCATTGCTCTTTCAATAGGTCTGGGAAAGGCCCATTGCTATTGATCTCTACATCCCAGTGGAAGCACTTTCCTTTGAGCTACTCCATTTCATTAAGCTATTCGATGACCTGAAGTCCCTGGGAGCCCCAGATTAGCAAATTCAGACTTATGCACGAGTATTTTATTCCTGACATTCCACCTTCTGAGATACGGTTGTAGGTGAATTATTTTTTGACTGTGTCAAAAGACGCATTGGTTTAATTTAATGCATTTCTGCAGTCACATTTGTTCCTCTCCACAAACAGCTACCACACATGAACACCACTAACATGCCTGCCTTCTCCTTGTGACCTCTAGTAGCCAACCTCTCCTCAAAACTGCACATCATTGTGAGTGTGTGGCTCTGAATTCAGAGCTGTAGGACATCATTTGGGATGGAAGCACCCACACACGGGCTCCTTGCACCTCCTTGCAGTCTGCCTCAGAGTTGCTCTGACTTCCCACACATCTCGCTATCTCTTTTGTCCCTTAATTTATCCCTTTGGAGGTTACTTATGTAAGCAGTGATTGCAGCACTCGAAGATGATGAAGTGGAAGTAACTTAAAACTCTAACAAGGAACACATGCAAACATATAGAAGCGCATCACTGACTGGGCATGAAATAACTTGCAAATTTTGCTTTCAGAAGGAAGGAATACCCTCCTACACCTCTTCCACACCTAAAGTTTAGCTAATTTTTCTCCTCTAGTCAGCATGTGCTCAGTCCTGACAAAAAAATCACTTGTTTTGTACTTCTGGTCTCAATCATATTTGTAACAAGTCTCCAAAGCTTGCTATTTATAGCCTGCTCTGAACATGCAGAGATTAAATATAAATCTTCCTGAATAAGTATATAACTGCTCATTTGTGCAATTTTTAAAACCTCTCTGAAAACAGGACCCTAAAAATACAGAAAAATAACACTTTTATTATGGTCAGCAGCTATATCCTATTTTCTAAACACCACACCACAGACAGGAAAGCAAACCTATTATGAACCCCATGGTAGTGAAGATATTCTTCCATCAAAATACTCTTTTATGGTGATTCAGCTGCAGATAAGGAGATAATACATTTATCTGATCGCATAAGCACTAAGTGAAAAATTTGCTTCCAGAAAAGATGCAAAGTAGAAACAGCATTTTCAATATTAATTTATCTTGAAAAAAGTGTTATAATCCAGTACCTACACTCAAGGCTTTTAAAGCCCCTCAAGTTTTCAGTGAGGAAAAGACACACTGGGAACCTTTATGAGGCAACAGAAATAGAAATGCAGGTGCTTACGTTATTCTCCTGTTCAAAATGCTTATCTATAGTAAACAGTTTTACAGTTGCCCTCAGTTTAATGGTCTGGTCACTTGAACATGGTTAAGCTATTGCCCCAGCTGGAGCAAGTTGGCCTTGCCCTGCTGCAGCAGTAACCGCTCGGTTAACCCTTTTGGTCTGGTTGCTAGGACATCACTCCGTAGCATGACACCATAAAAGCCAGTTTATTTCTTCTGAATTCTGTAACTATCTACCACCCTCTCTAAAATCTGCCAGCATTATATATTTTTATATAGGACTGTTTATATTTAGGACAACAACATTACCATAAGGTAGCACCACTCACCACCATCAGGACCTGTTTTCCTGAGCAGTCCAACTGCCTTTGAAATCTGCATCCTTGTCTCCACACCTTTATGAAATCAGGTTGACACGAGTTAGAAGACTGTAGTCAGGGATGTTACAGGCCAGCTGGACAGCAAAAGAGCTAAGACATGGAAAGTCTTCAATACCAGTGAGTCATTCCAAGTATGGCGTGGAAAAAAAGAATGGGTTCTTTATCTTTTCAACATTTAAACAGGAAGGGAAAGAAAGGAAGGGAAAAAAATATATTAACAGAATTTCTTATATGCATAAAGTCTTATGGAAGAGAAGATCTAGCTAGCCATAACACATTGGGAATTTTCTTAATCATAGAAATGATACTGGTTATAGTTTCAATTAACTAAAAAATACACAAACATACATAGACTGTCACAAGTAATTGCAGAATGCTAGGTTACTAACCCTTGTGACAATTCTCTCTTAACATTTAGTTTAAGAAGATTAACAGAGTCCTTGGCACTGTAAAGAGCTTGACTGACAACCTGATAAAGCAGAAGAAAAATGGAATTATTCCTGTCAAAACAAGCTAAATGTTTACCATTATTATAATTTTTTTAAAAATGCTGCCTTGCATATGTTTTTAAGGACAGACTATAATAAATAAATGCAGTTTTCACAAGTATAGCATGGCAATACATAGGCCATCACTTAAAACAAAGCTTCGTCATGTGTCTTTTTAGCCTAGTTCCTAGCTACAAATGTTAAGGATGAGCAGTAAGGCCATCAGACCCATAGGTCCTTCAGACCTATATCTACTTGTAGGTCTGGGCTGAGTCTCATTTATTGCAGGCTAAGCTGTGAAGAGCATATTCAAGTACAAACCACAACAATTTACTTTGTGTATTCACCATTTTGAAAAGAGTCGGTCCTTTGACAACTGCCTCCAAGAATTTCACTCTTCCAAATACACAAGTATAGGAGTCAAGGCTCTAGGGCTAGGTTTCCCCATACCTGAGGAAAGTAAAAACTAGAGAAATCAGGCTTCTCCTAAAGCTTGACAAGGGTGTGAATTTTACGATATTGCTCTAGTTTTCAGATTAATTTTTGCAAGGATAAAATTTCACAAGAAAATAATGAGCCAAATCAAAAAACTGATGCAGAAGAATAAAAAACTTGAGCCAAAAGTGTTTCTGAGATGGCGATTATTTCATTCACAGCTGAGGATGTATAGAGGCTGTGTAGGGTCAGGAAGGTTTTATGAAGCCTATTTTTTCTTTAATTTTTTTTTTTAAAGCAGGTGATATTGTAGAGAGCAGAATGTTTATTTTTTATAACATTTGTTAACTGTACTTTCATAGCATTTGTGGGTTTTAATGTGTGCAAAGCACCTGGTGGAATAGGTGCATGAGAACTGAATGTGATTTCATAAATGGTAGGGATTTGGAGACTTGCATGAGAAGAAAGCATGAACGTAAATTTGCTTTGCTTTTAAACAACCATTACAGCACCCTTTCCACACACAATGCTGAATAAAGGTCTATTGGCTTTCCAGTGTGCACAAACTTTGCCTCACTTGCCTTCACACCTAAATCTCTCGCTGTCAAACTGATGCTTCCTTCTTGGGAAAGAGATCACAAATTAATTACAATTTCTCCTCTGACTACTGCATTCATTTTGGGGGAGACGGACCTAATCAGGCTCTTGAGTTTCAAAGGTGTCAGGTCCTGGTGTCCTTAAGCGGCAGATTTTCATTCCTTAGGAAACAATGACACTCTCAGGCATTTACCTCCTGCTGTTGCTTGTGAATAAAAAAAGGTAAGTGGCTCTTTTTAAAAGAAATTTAAAAATCCAGTGTATCTGCCTGCCTTCTGTCAATGTGAAGAGCAGCACACCAATAAGGTAAGCAGCTCTTAGATGCCTATGTATTCTGCTATTCAATTTGAAATACATACTAATAAGGATTGTATGTCTTGCACTCGTTTACCTTGGCTAATAGCAGCAAGCTGTTAAGTGCTGCTGTAGTATATCTGAAGTATTAAAAAATCTGGTACACTTTACATGCATTATGACCACTTAAATCATTCTAGTTTCATGACTCCCAACACCCAAAATGACTTAAAAGTCTGCAGAAAAATAGCTGCTAATGACCAAACTTTCCTTTCTCTGCATGCCTCCCACAGAACAAATTCCTTCTCTACACACACCAGACCTGCTTCAGGACTCCTGACATTTGCCATCTAGACAAGATTTTCAGTTACATACATTAAGAACACATTTCCAACTAAGGTAAAGGTGCATCAACATTAGAGTAAAATCATCATGGAGGTGCTGAAAACAATTATATGAACCCCTAGTGCTGTAAACACTCAAAGTGCAGAATTAATCTTAAACTTACAAATAAACAGCCCTTACCATCATGGAAATGAACTGTTTTGATTCACAGACAACATTAACTATGTCCCTTAGTGTGAGATGACCAGTTTGGGGCCATTAATATTGGAACAGAGTTGATGGTTGTTGTGAGAAATGGCTTCTGCTAAACCAAACCAAAACAAACAAAAATACAAGCCCCAAGAACAAAACAAACCACGAAACCAAAAGAACCTAAAACTTTGTAATTCTCACTCCTTCTTTTAGACCAGAAGGAAGTGGCAGACCATTTGGAAGAAAGAGCTTGTACATAAAATTACCCGAGGAAAAAATATTATTAATTATACCTCTGCATAAGAGGAAAGCTTCACTTACTGAGAACAGTCCAAAGTTATGTCCTTTGTTTCCTGCACAGCTTATTCATGTTATTTTAACAGGACAGATTAGAGGATTATGTCCTTACAGGCCAGACTAAGATTGTGAGGGGAGAAAATCATTTGACCTGGGGAACTAAATGTTCTGAAAAGCATACAATTAATTACTTTTTAATCTCTAAACTGAATTAAATCTCTAGTTTAAAGGGAGCATTTTGGAATTATAAAAACACAGTATTATGCACACATAAAAGAGAGATTGTTCAGCCCCAATTTATGTGCAAAACTCAATTCATTCCTAATTATGAAACCATGACCAGTTCTTAGATAGTGCATTTCTCCTACCTCCAATTCAAGTACACCCTTGTAGCATTTACTTCTTCTGGGGAAGGAATGCAAATTCCTTTCTGTTTGCACTCAACAGGAATTAAAATGGTGTCTGCCATTCAGACAATGCCAGTAGTGAGCAGGATTTAAAACACTGTAATAAGAAAAAGGTCAATTCCATCCCAACTGTCCTGCAGTTAAAACTACAAGAGAGACCTGTAATTTGGCCAAGTAATAAACACCGCTGTTTGATATGGGTGAACTTAATTCTAAATTTTGTCATATTTTATTCCTATTTGATATTTAAAGTTCCTTGGAATGACTAACTTAATACATTTAGTTTGTAATTGTAGGATCTGCTGAAAGCTGGTTAGCCTTCTAAAAAACAAAACAAAAACCAGCGAGCTGTATGTGACTATGACTTATATCAGCAGTGAAAAGTAATGGAAGATGCCACCCAACTAAGTGTACCAGGAGGCCAACCTGCTATATATGGTCTCAGAGATGTTCCAGTGAAACCACTTCAGTGACCATCTGCCCAACTTTGTCAGCTTCCTGCAGTTATCCACCAAAAGAGTAGGTTCAGACAGGGGAGATTATAACACTCATGCCATTTTTATGAGGACTGATTTACCAGATAAAGAGACTTAATGCATTTTCCTTCCTATGGCAACTACGGAATCTGAAGAGCATCCTCCCTCTGCCTTATTGACAGTCCTTTAAATCTAAATGATAGTTTTAGAAATTATTCCTGAGCAGTAAAATATTAATTTTTCTTCTTTCATTTTAATATAATTAAGAGATAATGTCAACAGAACAGAACCTTGCCAGGAGATAATGATCTCATGCTGACAGACAAACAGTAAGGTGAAAAAAGCATTTAGTGAAAGTGTTTTTTTTTTAATCCAGGGATTTAAATTACTACTATACCAACTGATTAGCATCTAAGTATAACAGACCAACAGGCTGGTGAAGTGTCAAAGTCGGTACCATAAACATTTGTCGATTCACATTCTCATTGTCTTTGGAGATTGCCTGTAGCAGCCAGGGTGAAAGCTTTCCTCCACCCTGGTGGAATATTGTTCCTTTGCACTTGCAGGCATCTAGTAAGTTCAAACAACAGAAATTAAGCATCTGGTCATCAAAACACTGATTTGATGTTTTCTAAGTTTCTGTATTGTTGCACAAAGATGATCTTGAAAGAGGATGGGTTTTTTTTTAATTATCAGAAACTAACTAAAAGGCCCAGTGCTTATCTATAAATTTGATGGAAGCAGAACACTGCTCTGTCCCAGGCACTGGACACATTTGGCTAAGAGGGCAATAGAAAATGCAAAAGGTCCCTAGGGAAATATGCCAAATATCAGTAGAAGATCTCCTAGCCCAGTGCTCACCATTGTTCTTACAAGGTTAGTTCTCCTACAGCGTCTGATTCATAGTGCTGAGTGTATTCAATATCAGTACGATATTTTTTAATATCATGCTGGAAGAAAGACTCTAAGACCTACCAGTATCATGGAAAAATCAGGTCTTTACATCATATATTCAGCTTCTATCATAACGGACCTAGCAGTTTAAAGAAAGTGATGTTTCATTCTTCTACCTTCAGCCTTTTGCGCATAGCTTGTAACAGTAGTATCAGCTCCTCAACTTTTCAAATCTGTGGGCAAAGCAGTGGTTAAGCAGGTGAATTCTTAGTGAAATGAATGTGTTTGCATTTCTTATACACCATATGCAGGTATTTGTGATAAAACTTATTTTCACTTTTGAGAAGCAGCATGTATTTGTCACTACACAGTCATCTTTCAGTATCAGTGGACACAGTGGACCCTACATATTGTCCACATTTAGACAAGCACAAGATGGCCTAAAACACTGATGACTAAGTTTAAATTTAAAAAAAAAAAGTTTAAATAATGAATTGTTACTATAAAAGTAGAACCATAGAGCACTAGCACTGTGGTATGAAAGACACACAAAGACAGAATAAAATATTTACTATCTGATGGCAGTTGACAAAATGGGAGCATACAATGCTGTTTGCAAGGGCACATGCTAGTATTGGTCTTGGATGAATTACAGGGAAAGTGAATATTAAGTAGGCATTAATAGCATTGCCCTGCTTTGTGATACACTACAGCTGGCTCAGGTGCTTGGAGTTTAGGAAAAGTGTTTAAAATACTAGAGGAAATACAAAGAGGCAATAGAGGAATTAGAGGGTAAGATGTGTGAGGAGAGACTGCGGGAGCTAAACTTACATAGTCTCAAAGAGGGAAGACTCAAGGGGCCTCAATCACAGTCTATAAATACCTTCAAGGTAATAATATAAATGAAGGAAGGGAATTCTCCGGTCTCAGAAGATAGCAGGACAAGGAGCAATGGCCTGGAGCTAAGGAAGCACGAGCGCAGGGTGGGTTCCAGGGAACAGTTCTTCACTCTGGCCTCCGCTGTGCCGGATGAACCCACTGCAGGGAGGAGAAATTCCTCTTCTTCCACCGACTCCAGGGCACACTGCTCACACACATGAACATACTGCACTTAATGCATCCAAGACGGTTCTAATCAGCCAAAGCCCCACCCAGAACCTGTGCAGCACTGAGCTGCACGTCAGCACGGACAAAGAGACGTAGCTGGTGTGGGCTACCAGTCTGCGTGCTGACTCGTAGGTCTTCCTGCAAGCATGGATTGTTAATATGGAGTGATTTTAGAGTGAAAGCATTCATTAACCAGGCCCACTTTTGTGAGCAGAGATATAGCACTGCGTTTCTCCACAGCTGCATTTTGCTACACTGGGTTTTTCCTCCTCCTTAAAGCGCTATTACAAAGGCTGTTTTCACACATTCTGCAAAGGGTGAATAAAGCTCAAACCACGTATTAGCTAGCACATGTGGAGATTTAACTTCCATTTATCCAATTGATTCAGTGAAGAACAAAAATTCAGAGCATTGTATCAGTTAAACAGAATGAGTCCTCATGTGTTTTATCTATTTCTAGGATACATCTACATGCAAAAACAGTAAAAAACATTACTCCTCAATTTTTCACGGAAAATCTGCCTTTGTCCTGGGAAGGGACTATCCAAACATTTTCATATTTTGTGCTAATTTGTAACCAAATCCCCATTTCAGATTCTCTGGCTATTTTCTTACCCTCCAATCCACCTGTAATTGTGATGGTGGAAATTCACAAGCCCCCTAGCAAAAAAGACAGCAAATTCTGCAGATGCAGAGAGGGACCTGCATCCAGCAGAGGCCAAAGCAGTGAAAATAAGGAGGAGTATAGAGCCTGTGACAATAACTTGAAGTTTCTGAAGTGGTCTGACTGACATGGCTGATGGCAGAAAAATAAAGCAATCCAGAGAACTTAAGTAAAGCACAGCAAAAAATAATCATAGCAGCAGTCTCAAGTACTGTGCAAAGAGTTCAAAGAAAAAGAATAAATGAAAATGTCTCTTACTCCAGTGATCCACAAAGAAGTCACTGCAGTTCTTGTGCATTAAGGGATAGCTTCCCAACATATCAGCTCTTCTCCTCCAGACAGGAGGAAATCAACCTCCTGCACTTTCTAGGAAGACCCTTTCAGCATTACTGGAGTCCTAACATAACACTTAAGGACAGAACAAAGCAAAAACCCCAACACTACCTGACTCCTCATCTGTTCAGTCTGTTTATGTTGCTTTTGCTCCAGTCACAGGGAAGAGTTTCAAGGAAAGGAATTTGATGTCTATGCTGTAGGCACAAGCAATATTAATTTTATTTTCTTTAATAAGACTTTCTCTGTTTTACTCAGAAAACACCATTCTGCCTGCATGAGGATCCCCATCTACCAAGCTAACATATTAGGTCAGTGCCAGACAGGAAACTAGGTTACAGCTAACCACATCATCATTTTAAACAGAACCAGATCACCCATCTGTAACCTGGCAAGCCACGTTCCTCCTTAAATTGACAATGGAAAGAGGTCAGGAAACACTTCAGCTGTGTATCAAGTTGGCATTTCAAGGTCCTCTACATTTTCTCATTTGATATCTCCTGAATTTGTTCGTTATGTTTGGAATCTTGCTGGGAACTTGCACCTTGAATGCCTCAGACCAAAACCTACCGTGCCTGTTAGCGAAGATTCATGTTTAAAAACACCAATGATGTTATTAATGACATACAACTTAATTACAGTTGGACACTTCATATATGCTGCTTGGCACCTTGGGAAAAACAGGCACCTCAGTAAGGCACTGACATATGTGTAAAATCTCCCTAGGCAGACTATCCTGAAATGGCAACCTGTGAGAGACTCATTGCCTTGTTAAACACAATCACCTCCCATTTCAAGACAGGAGTCAGAACAGAGTTCCTTTACAGAGACCTATTAAGTTTTAAAAGGTGGGTTTTGTGCTACTGTGTCCCCCAGGTAAACGGCATCATTATGAAAAAAAGATTTGAGCTGCTGTTAAGACAGATATGTTTGAGGGTTTTAAAAAATGGTGTCTACATTTATAATTGAACATACATAGCAGTATCAGCCCCAGTGAGGGCTTCTCAGCTCATATTTGCATGCTGCAAGTTACAGCTTAAATGTAATAAAGTATATATTTGTGCAAGCTACCACACCACATATTGACTGAAAGGCTAGGCAGCTTTGTAAATATGCAGTGAAAAAAATATCTGCCGTATTTGTGTGTTGTCAAGAGACTGGAATCACTTCTGGGTAAATAAAATGCATTTTTAAAATTATCTAATTATGTACAGTATTTAACTTGAAAGACCTGTAGCCATTTTGGCCTCTTAGGAAAAGGAGCATACATGTTTTATAACTCCAAAATAATGATTTCTAATAAAATATTAGCAAATATTACAGTCTTTAAAAAATTACATAATCCAAATTAGAAGGACTACATCAAGCAAGGCATACATGGCATCTGTAAGAGTCTGGTTGGTAATGTCAATTTTCACTGTGAATTTCTTCTGTAGTAGCAATTGTTTTCCTATAACTTCTTTTTCACTTTTAGTGGTACCACAGAAAATAACTTTTGATTTATATATTCTAAAGCAGTGGAAGAAAATCTCTAGTTTCAGTATCCATCAGTACACGATATCAGTGACCACTATTAACATTTATGCTTAGCAAATCCCAGAGCTTTTCAACACACATGCAACAATACATAACTCGGTAGCAGGTCTTAACCAAGAGCAGTTTTATTTTTTCAGATCCTAATCACTGAATATGTGTCTGTCTGAAGTAGCTGCTCTGTAAAAAGATAGCAAGAAAATAAGCAAGCATTTTAAGGTGAAAAACATTGGGCCATTATTAGAGGTCTTTGGTTTTTTATTATGCAATCCTGCTTTCTAACAGCAGGTATACAGAGCCCATCAAGTGATGCAAACTGATGCAGAACTATGTCACTGTCCTTTGACATCCATTACTACCCATTCTTCTCCTTGGAGTGCTATCCTCTGTGATTCCAGATCGGATTTTTATTTAAGACACATTTCTGAACTGACATCTATAGTCAGAGGCTATCTATGTCTACCCTCTACAGTACAGAGCACATTTCTCAAAACTGGGGAACAAAAAAAAAAAAAAAAAAAAAAAAAAGAGAGAGGAAGGAAAGGAGAGGGGGAAAGGGAGAGACAGAAAAATAATATGGCCCGGTAAGTACTAAGGGAATCTCAGGCTCTGGAGACATGTGTTCAACTCTCTGCTCTGCCAAATTCCCTGCATAATGCAAGGAAATCAATTAGCAACTTATCTGTGAAATGGGGATACTCAATTACACACAAGGGGATTATGAGACTAAATAAATAGTCACAAATTTCAAGTGATTTAGACAGTATAGAAGTAAAAGACAAAACCGTACCAACAAAACAGTACCAGCTGAGAGAGATGCATATTCAGATTTCTATTCTACACACACACGCACAACAAAATTACTCCAGTGATTTTACCCTGTTAAACAGAAACAACTCTTCTACACCATAAGCTTCAACTACCAGTTCCAGTGGCCCAGAAATCAACTCTCACATTGTGTCCCAAATGACCAGCACCTCCAGGACGGGTAGCAGCATAAAACAGGTTCCACGTGGATAATAGTAGCTTACCCAGCCAAGAAGCTACAGCAATGTTTCCCTCCTTGCAAAAGTTTTCAGAAATGGGAGAGAAGCTGTCATCTCCTTAGCTTCCTAGGCATGAACCAGCTCCTGCATCTCCATCTGATGAAAGCTGGAAGATTATCTCTGAAAGCGTTTGCGATTAAATTTAACCAAAGACCCTACCTCCAACCAGATCTCAAGAATTAGTGAGCTGCAGGTTAGACTATTGTCTCTGAAAAAGGAGAACATCTCCAACATTTCTAGTGGAAAAAAAACAGGTGTAATGGGTGTCATTATCAACTCACCAGCTCCCAACAGTGAGCATACAATGTCACATGAGCTACTGTATTTAGCTTCTGGAGTTAGCCTTGGAACCAACCTACACAGCACCATGTGCTGCTGCCGGCAAATGATCTTTTAATGGCAACAGCTATATGGGGTTGCTCCCATTCTGCCACTGCATTGCAAAATGATGACAAATTATAATGAGAAATTATTACAGCTATCAGAAGTATTAGTAAATATTCCTACTGCCTGGTGTTATAAATTTAGAGAAGTGTCTAAAACTGTTATCAAGCCACATGATGCACTCTACACAGTTAATTTTACAGCTGATAACTTGAATTCTGGGAGCAAATTCAGCATCATTGTAGTAGGAATCTGTTAATTCTTTAGCATGCTATAACAATATTTAAGTCATCAGAGAAGGAACTTTAAACATATGATAAAGTAGTGTCTTGACAGTAAAAATTAGTTGAGGATTGGTGCAGAGTGTGACAGTTTGTCTTACAAGCAATAAGAGTACTTTATGTCCTCTTATTCTGTCGCTCCATCCCCAATGGCAAAAACACACCCATGTTTTCAGTGATAATTTTTAATCTTCTTTGAATCATTGAATAATTTAGGTTAAAATTGATCTCTAGAGAGTATCTGGTGGGAGAGAAAGAAGTAAGCAAATGTGCTCCTTTAAAGATTAAACCAAAAACCCCAAACCAACAGCTGCCTCAACCCCTCCCAGCTCACAAAACTTGGGAAGTCGCGGTGATGACCTGGCCTAGTCAGTGCTGTTTCCTGCTCCAGTAGTGCTATGGAGGGAGAGCTCTGGCTTTGTGTGATTGCCTAACCTTTGCTCTTGGGGCACAGGTGGGATGCAGCAAGAATGTTTTCCAGATGGCTGAAAATTGTTTCCCTTAATAGTGTTGTCACTAGGGACTGAAATCTAAAGAGCCTCTGTATAGGACTTTCACCTGCCAAGAAAGGTCATTTATTAGAAATAAATCATGGAATTCTTTTTTTTTTAAGAATATGCCAAATACTCTTCTGACAAAATGTTTTCTTTTCTTAGAGTTAGGGGGTTCTTCCCTTTCTTCTTTCCCCCAGTCATCTAGTAAACCATGCAGACTGTTAGGGATTTGTTAGTGATCTGACTACTCATTAAAATAATATAAAACTATAACCCAGCATTTTCAAGTACCAGTAATTCAAAACAAGTATATTAATAGGTTACCTTTTTGCTCCAAATACTGCTGAGCATGCTGTAGGCAGTTATCAACTTGAAATTATTTTTATTATTTGGGTGTCTACAGCACAGAACTCAAGAAATGTCTTTAATGAGGTAATACAAAACCACTTAGTGACAACCATGTTTGAAAAAGCCATCCAAAATTACAAACCATTTGCAAGATGTTCTGTTGCATTTTCTTGTATGCAGGTACCTGGACCTATCTCAGAGCGGTGCTAACACTGCTGGAGTTGTGTAAGGAGTCAGGAACTAAGACACACATTCATCTTCACATGAGAGAATCCAAATTCAACACCAACACTGCTCTCTCCTCAAAACCCAGTATGACACTACAGAGCTTAAATTCTCACGACTAGCATTTACTGTCATTAGGGCAGCTTTTAATTATCTGAAGTTATGACAACAACATATTAAATGAATCCCTATCTCTTTTGAGCCTCTCATGCTCTTTTGAGCAACCCATGTTTTTTATTATTTTGTTCTTTTAAGAGAGATCACCTCTCAGTCCATTTTACAGGGCTCTGTCATCATTTCTTTAATCACGATGAGATACAAGACCTATTTGGGAAACAATATTCCTGCAAACTAAACTTAATTTTCAACAGGCTTTAAAACTATAATAATTATGGAAAAAGGACGGTGTTCATTTAGACTGAGATACAATATAACTACCCAAAATTACAAATAGTTTTTGCAAGGCTGATTTGCATTTACCCCATAAATACAGATTACATACCAGCTGTTTGGTGTTAGAGCAATTAATCTGCTTTTATGCTCATTTCTGTCTTTGAACAGATTGGTCAGAGATACAGCTGTATCAGCAATATCAAACTGTAAGACGGACCTTTAAGGCTAACTGAACTAAGGCAGCCACCTGTGTTGTGCCATGTCATGCATTTGCTGAGACAATACCTCCTGACTTGCTGAATTACTGCCATTTTATCATTACCAAAATGCAATTGAAAAAATCCTTTTAAAGAAACTACACTCTTGTGGTATACAAAATCAATGTTCAAATTAATGCTTAGACCTTCATCCTCCGAAGTATGAAGTCCTCTTGGCTCCTCAGAATTCATCTCCCTAAAAAGCAGTGCTCAGTCCTCACAATAGTCATACTGAAATAATTCTTAAATTATCACAGCTTGTGTTCTGGTCTTGCCGCCTTCTTCATTGCATATCCCAGCCTTATGACTTGTAACCAGCTCAGGTTCATTCTAGCCATTAAGAGTGGACAATATTTTCAAAAACATATAGAAGTCCAAAGAGGTCCAGTCATACAGACCTAAATGGGTGCTAAGTGCCCTTTAAAATTGTTAACCTAAGTTCAGAACATGCTTTCATTTTAGAAGAAGCAAGATTACTGAGGAAAAGTGATAGCCACAGACTTTAATTCTGTTTGATATTTCATTATATTAGGCAACGATCTATTTCTAGGGCTGTTGATGTGCAGGGCAAATAACATTAAATAAGTGCCACAAATTTATATTGGTTTTTTATCAGCTTTATAGAACAGATACATACGTGTTACAGGTTAATTGTTTCCAAAATAAAGACACCCTGCTTCCTCATCTGACACCAGGAGATACAGACAAACGCATCCCTTCCAACTTCTCTAGCTATCTATCTATTCGTTACATAACTCATCAAGATGCCTGTTTCTTTTGGTTGAAATCTTGGCTCTTTTGAAACATAAGACCTACACCTGTATCTTTTTAATGGGTAGAGGGATCAAGAGATCCAAGGCTTGAGAATGAGACCTGATGTTTTTCTCTTCCCTCCCCCCCAGTAGGTATCAGTCAGGTCATTTAATTAAAGGTCATGCAGTTAGACCAATTTCAAAATATTAAATCAGAATCCAGATGAAAGTTACAGAGTCCATTTTGAGCATTATCAAAAAACTAAAACCTTCCTCATTCCAGTACCTTGGAAAGATACTTAAACTATTCAGGAACATTGTGAACATATTTTTCTCTTCCTAATGGAAAAATGCCTTTAGAAGGCAAGACATTTTCTAATTTCTTGAGATTCTGAAGTAGAACTACTAACTACACCATCTGGAAGTTGTTTACCTTCTCTAGTCCTAATGCAGTGATGGAAGTGATGGAGCCTTATACCTCCAGCTGGAGCCCAAGCGTGTTAATACAGTACATACATCGCATAATAACCAACAATAGCATCCTCACAGTAAAAAAAGGAGGAAGAAAAAACAAATGGAAGAGAAAAAAAAAAGGACATGATTATTAATTCAGGTCTGCCCTGCTGCTAATGCAATGTTTGTACTAGCAGTAGATTACACCTATATTTTATAATTAAAATACATATCCAAGGAAATAAATGAATTGACCAATGGGAAAGGATAAGAAACTCAATTAAAAATAATGCATCAAGTAAGCCACCACCACCAATTCTGGATTACATGTACTTTCAGCCTTTGTTTATCACTATATATACAGGGAAATATATCTCTGTGTGTGATATATTGAATTTTTTTGCAAAAGTGATTTTTTTTTCAAAATTTCTGCTTTGGAAAAGTTTTATTACTATTGACAGCAATTATGACAACACACTTTGTGGTCTGAAATACTGCTCCATATTTATCTCTGGTTTATCCTTAAAGGAAGCTGCTGTCACATGTAAACTTCCTGATCTGAATGCTTCCTGTATGCAACGAGTAGTTTTAACACTTGATCAAAAAAGACGACATAAATATACTGCATACTATAAAGTAACCTATATATGACTTCATATAAATATATAACTTTATATTATGCATTTTAAAATAATGGTTTTTCAAATTGTGACAAATTAAAAAAAAATCAGAAAAAATGTGAAAGTTGTCTACGCTTTTCC
>JAVSBS010009637.1:35741-50223 GCA_033124195.1 Coracias cyanogaster
TCTTGTCCTGATTGCCAATTATTGATTCCAGTGAAATCTTCTATGGGAACTAATCCCCGCAGATTGGCACCTGCTGAGATACAGCAAACTGACGTAACCCATATCAAGCATTTTGGTAAATTTCAATTTGTGCATGTTACGGTTGACACCTTTTCTGGATTCATTGTAGCAACTGCTCATATGGGAGAAAAGAGTAGTGGTTTGTAGACATTGGGTACGATCTTTTGCCACGATGGGTGTTCCACACACAATAAAGACGGACAATGGGGCAGCGTATGTTGCTAAACACACGGCTGATTTTTTATCCTTATGGGGTGTGGAACATGTTACCGGTATCCCACATTCCCCCACTGGTCAGGCTATTATTGAACGAGCCCATTCAACTCTGAAGAACACGCTTCTTAAGCAAAGGAAGGAGAATACCCTTGGTATTACTGCCCAAGAGCAATTGGATAAAGCTACTTATGTTTTAAATTTTTTGAACTTAACACGAACTGATGTTTCCACGGCTGTCGAGTGGCACTTCAATCCAGCAAGAAAACAGGACACACTGCCTCCAGTATATTACAAGGACTTACAGTCAGGCCTTTCAGCCTGACCCTGGTACCGGGGAAGATTATGGAGAATTTCATCTTGGGGGTGATCATGCGGTAAGTGCAGGACAACAGGGGAATCAGGCCCAGCCAATATGGGTTCATGAAGGGCAAGTCCCATTTAACCAACCTGATCTCCTTCTATGATCAGGTAACCTGCCTAGTGGATGAGGGAAAAGCGGTGGATGTTGTCTACCTGGACTTCAGTAAGGCATTTTATACCGTTTCCCACAGCATTTTGCTGGAGAAGCTGGCAGCGTAAGGCTTAGACAGGTGGACCGTTCGCTGGGTTAGAAACTGGTTGGATGGCTGAGCCCAGAGAGTGGTGGTAAATGGAGTGAAATCCAGTTGGTGACCTGTCACAAGCAGTGTCCCTCAGGGCTCAGTGTTGGGACCAGTCTTGTTTAATATCTTTATCGATGACCTGGATGAGGGGATTGAATGCACCTTTAGTAAATTTGCAGATGACACAAAATTAAGTGGGAATGTCAACCTGCTTGAGGGTAGGAAGGCTCTGCAGAGGGATTTGGACAGGCTGGAGCGATGGGCTGAGGTCAACTGTATGAGGTTTAACAAAGCCAAGGGCTGGGTCATGCACTTTGGTCACAACAACCCCATGCAATGATACAGGCTTGGGGAGGAGTGGCTGGAAAGCTGCCTGGTGGAAAAGGACCTGGGGGTGTTGGTCAACAGCCGGCTGAATATGAACCAGCAGTGTGCCCAGGTGGCCAAGAGGGCCAATGGCATCCTGGCCTGTATCAGAAATGGTGTGACCAGCAGGAGCAGGGAGGTGATTGTGCCCCTGGACTCGGCACTCGTGAGACCGCACCTTGAGTACTGTGTCCAGTTTTGGGCACCACAGTACAGAAGGACATTGAGGTGCTCGAATGGGTCCAGAGAAGGGCAATGAAGCTGGTGAGGGCTGTGGAGAACGTCATATGAGGAGCGCCTGAGGGAACTGGGATTGTTTAGTCTGGAGAAGAGGAAGCTGAGGGGAGACCTTATTGCTCTCAACAACTACCTAGAAGGAGGTTGTAGTGAGGCTGGTGCAGGTCTCTTCTCCCATGTAACTAATAAAAGGACAAGAGGTAATAGCCTCAAGTCGCACCACGGGAGGTTTAGATTGGATATCAGGAAGAAGTGCTTCACTGAGAGAGTGGTTAGCCACTGGAACAGGCTGCCAAGGGAGGTGGTGGAGTCATCATCCCTGGAGGTGTTAAAAAAAAAAAAAAGTAGATGTGGTGCTTTGAGATATGGTCTAGGGGTTAGGGAGGTGTTCAAAGAAGGTTGGACTAGATGATCCTAGAGGTCTTTTCCAACCTGAATGATTCTATGATTCTACGTCATAATGGCAGACAAATAAAGGAGATAAGAATTACAAAATGGGAGAGAAAAACGTAAAGTTCATCAGATGCTTAACCACAGTGGTGAGAATATAAAACCAAAATTAAAACAAATTTAAATCTATTTCACGATTGATAGTTTAGAGCCACTAGTTGGAGTATTTAAAAAATTGTGACTTGATCTTTGAAGACTTCAGGAGGCTTATCATACCTGGCACCTGCACATGCTCATCCCAGTTCTGCATTAAAAACTGTATCTCTAACACAGAGCGCCTCTGACTACATGGTTTGGTAGCACTCACCTGATTCACATGGTCTATACTACTCCAGCACTCCATCGATATTCTTCAACAAACACGATCACAAGTGCATCATTTCAGATAATAAAATTTTAGACAGGAATTGATTAGCTCTCAAGACTCATCAGATTTTAAATAAAATATGCAGGCAGAAAAGAGTATTTCACACAACATCACCAATATACAGTGACAAAAGTCAGCCCTAAAATGACAAAAGTTGTGATGTCAGTTCATTTTTCTAAATGGATGCCTGAACTGAAAAACCTTCAGCCCTAAGACAGGAAACACAGAGTTTGCAGATCACATCACTTGTTAAGGAGACCAAAAAGTTAAGATGCCAAATAATTAGGCAGTTGAAAAAAAATTAGATTGCTTCTGCATTATTTTCTTTAGTACATGCTGTATTTTCCCCTGGCATTTTAAGTTTTATTCCACACTAACATACTTCTGAGAGGAATATCTCTGAAACTGTAAAGTTAGGAAAACAAACACAATGGAAAGCAACTTAAGACTTCATGATGATGCTTCGTAATTTCTGCCTTTTGCAAAATATTGTTAGAGTTGCCTCAGTTTTAGGGATCTTTATTTCCTACTCGACGCTGGAGAGACTTTCCTGACTGCTGAGCTAGAAAGGAGACCAGGCACTTTTTCTGAGTAGCCACAGAAAGCCAGAGCCCCTGGTCCCGCTGCAGCCTGCCCAGGCACCCCACAGGGGAGCAGGCACAGGAGCAGAGTGGCCTGAAGTCACCAAGGAGAGGGGCAGACTGTCTGCCATGAACATCACCCAGCCCCTCTCCTGAGCTATGGCTACAGCTGGGTAGAGAAAGTCAAAAGGAAAATACAGAGCAAGAAAACAGAAAAGGGAACCAAGGTCTGCTAATCCAAAAGATAAGGGAAGGAGAGGAGTTACCTCCTGCTTGGCCAGCAATCTCAGCAGGCTGAGGTAGTGGACAAAGCTACCTTTGCACAAGAACAAGAGGAACGGAGTGCTGGGGGCTTGCATGAACAAGTAACAAACATTATCACATACAGTGCTGGAAGATGTTTAGAACCTTCAGACTGCTTGGGTTGTACTTGCTTTTTAGATGATTATATGTATCAACCCTAGCTTCCCAAATCTTCCAGGTTCTTCCACTATATAGCCAGCATCTAGTTTTATAGCGTAACGTTTGTGCTAACACTGACTTGCAAATACTCTGTTTCTCCCAAGAAATCCAGGCTGAGAAAAATAATTATTTTAAATAGAAACACGGCCAAAAATTCCAACTCTCCTCAAATATTTCAACTCCTTAGCACAGGCAAAGGGTTAAAGAAGTTTAACAGTGACTGTCCCCTTCAGTAGCAAGGCCATTTTATTTAATATATTTTTACTATAATGGATTTGGAGGAGGAAGAAAGTTATTCTGCAGCCAGTGCATATAGAGATAGTCAAACACAACCAGTATTTAAATTGTTCATTCATTCAAAACCAAAACTAGCAGCAGAACAGCTGCTATTGAACAACTTCAGAAGTTGGATAAACTCACTCCACTGAAGACCTTCAGTTCATACCCCAGTTCATAGTTCTGACTACAACCACTATATCCAGCAGCAGAAGCACACTTGCATTAGAAGGCAATGCCACATGTAAAGTCTCCATTCCTTTCTTTTCTTATGTTCCAGATTGACACAGTACAGACCAGTAGTATGTCTTTAAAATGTATTTATTGTTGTGCTACTGGGGTATGCTTAAGTGGTCATCAGATGCAATTGCTCCTGTTTTCCATAACATGTAAACACGTTTTTCATCTTTCACATTGATAGCATTCCTTCCTTAACCCTATGAACATTCTCAATCAGTACCATTGGGTCCCATGCAAACTGTCACACATTTGCATGACGAAGACATTATTTCTCTCACTTAAGGCTGGAGAGTCATGGTAGATAAGGCTAAGGCCAGATCCAGACAGCCATTCTTAGCCCCATCTGTGTCCTCCTCAAGACTCAAATGTATCTGAAAATGGGTTATCTTCTGCTGTAACTGCCCTTTAGTAAGGTGAGCACCGTTGTTGTAATTGTTTTACATTGCATTCATAATTTGGCAATTAAGACTGGAGGACATAAATCTTTGAATTTGCCCATTCTTCTGTATCCAAAGAACAGGAAAAGAGTTTTGGCACATCAAATAAGGCTTAGACGACTGACTTTGAATGCTCATTTATTCTTACAGTGCACCAACACTTATAAAGAAACATACTACAATATAAAGACCCTCCCAAAAGAGCTTACATGTAAATGCTTGACAAGATGATGATGAGCAGCTAGAAGGCAGAGGGATGCACACTGAGAAAAGTAAGAATTGGTAACAGGATCACAAGACAACTTCACTTAACAAGGCTATAGTTTGCAGGTCTGAGCTTTCCAAGAACTAATTACTGCTCTTGTAGGTAAAAATTAAAAGCGAACACTTAAGAGTTTTAAATGGAGATGAATAGAATCATAGAACCATTTAGGTTGGAAAAGACTTCTAGGATCATCAAGTGCAACCTTCATCCAACATCTCTCTGACCGCTACACCATGTCTCAAAGCACCACATCTATCTGGTTTTTTTAACACCTCCAGGGGTGGTGACTCTGTATTCTTCTTGAGTAGCCTGCCCCTTCTTCCAGAGGTGGTAGACTCTCCTCTTTATCCTAAGTCCCAGTAAAAGCTCCCGTTCCACCAAGCTGGTCTTTTCCCCCAACAGTTCATCTTGTGGCACATGGGGACAGTCTACTCCTGTTCCTTTAAGACTTCCTTTTTGAACAAGGTCCAGGCTACTTGGGCCCCTTTGCCTTTTAGGACTGTCTCCCAAGGAACTTTCTCAACCAGTGTTCTAAACAGGCCAAAGTCCACCCTTCAGAAGTCTGTGGTAATGGTTTTGCTGCCCTTCCTCCTTACTTTGCCTAGAATTGAAAACTCTATCATTTTGTGGTTGCTAAGCCCAAGATGGCCTCATCTCCCACTAGCCCTTCTTTGTTAGTAAAGAGCAGGTCTAGGAAGGCCTAAATATGGAGGTATATATTATTCCACATGGAATAAATGTGGAGAAGGAAATATTGTTTGATGCAAAGTGTGAAAAGGAAAAGGTCTCAAGCCTCATATAATTTACAGAGAAGGCAAACAAAAACTGGCAGGTCACAGAGATAGGCCAGGGCAGAACTGTAAACGATTTTGGAGCAGCAAGAACAAGCTGTAGCATTTCTCTCAGGGCAGAATCAGAAAAGGTCAGAAAAAAAGGGTAAAAAGCTAATTTTGAGACAACATAATAAAATATTAAAAAGGCAAGTACTGAAACGTAGCATTTGTACCGAACACACTTGACTGTCAACCCAAATGCCATAAAGTTTAACATTTTAGTTTGAACAGATGCTTAATTGTATGCACCTAATGAACCACCATAAAGCAGGAAGATTCCTGATATGGTTATAAGCAACATGTTACACTGCATAATGGCAGGGAGAGATAAAAGAGTCTCAACCTGATTACAGAGAACAGGGCATGGCAGACACCAATAACCAGAGAAGTGCTAAGGTGCTGATTTTTAAAAAGCTTTTCAAAAATTTGAGCAGACAAAATCATTTTGTCTGAAAACGATTACAAAAGTCCTACAGTTCAGAAAGCAACACTGGCTTTCACCAAGGCAAGAAATGGGCACTGTTAGCTCTAACAGCGTGGTGCATAAAAGCAGTAACCCTAGAAAGAATTTCCTAACCATGAAGTTCTCTTTACTTATGTCCCCTTCAAATTGAGAGGTGTACTGAAGTTAAGGCTAATGACACTTTTTAAAGGAATAGCAGAAGATCTTCAGAAAAATACCTCTTATCACAGATTACTTCTAGTTCATTTATAGAAAAAATCAGAGTGACATAACCATTTCCATTACTGTAAAGTGTCCTTAATGCCCTCTGAAAAGTTCACATTCAAATGCAATGAGCAAAGGTATCCATTTTGGTTTTACCCATTTTTCATATTGACCCCTTTCAGCTTTTGGAACAGTTTGTTAGACTAAGGTTATGTCTAAGGGAAAATTTTTAATGACTCAGTGGCGCATGTCATTATGGCCCACAGCATCAAGAGAAAGGAAGCATACAAACAGGCATAGCCCTAATCTGCAACTGCCCCTTCAATAGTAAGCCATCAAGCAGCTAAAATACAGCCAAGGAACATGCCTTAAACATGTGGAAGGAAATCTGAGAAAATTCATAGCTGCTGCAAACAAGAAAACACAACATCACATGCTATTGGTGTATGAAAGCAATAGGTACTTGAACATCTCCTAGGACTCAGTCACTGTGCATCACAATACTATTAATCTTTGTGAGCAAGGTGTTAATAAGGGTTCAAGGGCAATGAATGGGCATCTGTGTCTCTGGCTCTTCCTTTGCCAAAGCTGTTTGCATCTGTGAAGTTAAAACCTGTTTTAGAACAAGTTCTCCCCATAGCATGGCAGTAAAGTCACGTTATGGCAGTGATAGCTGCCTGCTCTGCACCTCCCTCATGTGTCGTCCATCTACCCCAACATGGCTTGCTCTCTCCACACTCCTCCAAAGCCACGAGCCTACACACACAACTCTGCTCAGGCACTTTGCTAGGGAGAGGTCTCAGCAGCTAGCCAGGAGAAGGAAGACTGCAGGCAAAAGGGAACACCAAACATGGCACTCCCAAAAGACTCCATCATCCCTTGAAAGCACCTGGGCAATTGCCGGGCTCTGCTCAGCACTCCTTTCCCCTTCCTCTGCTAAAGGACAAGCCATGCCAGTACTCCTCTTACAGTTCTGGGGAAGGGGTATGCTCCTGGAGGCAAAATAAGGTGGTACAGAATGAGCTGAAGCCCATGAGAGTCAATTCACTTTAGGTTTCTAGGATCAGCAGCTATTAGTTTTGGTGTCACCTAGATGCTGTTGTGAGATCAATATATTGCATATTGCTGCCTAAGGATGTTACACAGTACTGCAGGGCTCAATCAGTAAGACCTTTATTTCTCTAACTTTGATTACAGCAAGTATTAGATTTGTATCATGAACACATGCACATTACGAATAACTACATTAATTATCTGAAGAGAAGTTAATCGAAAGGTTACACACCACACTCTCACTGACATTGTTAATCTTTATGTGCAATGTGCATACTAAACAAATCTACAGCCAGAAATCTAGGACTCTAAAGATACGACTGCTGAAGTAGGATCATTTCTCATACTTGAGGTTCAGCATCTGTGCATTTTCTGAAATCTTTTATTCCTGTTTTTTTTTAAAGGATCCAGCTATGGAAACACAGTTTGTCAAAGTGCTATTGATCTGTACATACAGCCCTCCTCCCCCTTAAATGAGCTGCAAGGGGGAGCTGGGGTGCCTGTTAAACCTAAACCACTTAAATATATTTAAAGGTAACTTGTGACACGCACTTTAAGGAGCGGTTGCTCTGCATGTTTCCCAGCTCGAAGCTCCTTGATGCTCGCTGCCATGCTGTAGGTGGCATCCAATCAGAGCGGTCGCCACTGAGGGCCAGGGAGGCGGCTGCCGTGTTTTATTTTATATTCCAGCTACAGGGCAGGGAATGTAAGGCAGCAAGTGTGTACAGCACGAATAATGAGTTGTACTAATTCACAGACATTCACTTCTGTTGCCGTCACATACTGCTCCTTTTTCTATAGACCAAGACTTTGAAAGTTCATTTTTATGTGTCATTTACTTCCCCAGGGTGTAAAGCCTGCTAAAAATACCATCATTTTTTATCCTCTGATAACAGATTATTTATGCAAAGGCAGAATAATTATTCTTGACACATGAGAATCTCCTCCTCCCCCAAGTAAGGTAGTTTCAAATGATACCTTCGCAAAATACAGTAAAGGTCAATATTATCAGCTAAAGCTCAACATTGAACACGAGTCTTCTGAACTCAGGATACTGGAAGGCTTGTTAAAGGAAGGAAATTATTTTGCAGTTGTACAGGGCATTTGATTTGAAAGCATGAAGGGAACATGACTGGGACAATGAGGTTTCTGCAACCAGTTACCCCATTCAACCCTGAAGAAAATGAAGTAAGATCTGTGTGGTGTAGAAATAAAGTAGCTATTAAACCAGTCAGAAATATATGTGGGGGAAATCCTGACAACTGACATCAAGAGGTTAACTCTTCTTTTCTTTTTAATCAGTAACTAGTTCTGTCATCTTTTGGTTCACTGCAAAATCTCCCCAGAGAAGCGCCTCCATTCTTTCAATGTCCATAAGGCAATTAGGTTTTACATTTTTAAAACTGAAGGGTTTTACAGGATGAGCCAATTTATATGTTTCCATAATAAGAAAAGACTCAGGGCTACTGAAGTATCTATTTCAAAATGGCTTAGGTGGTGTATTATTGAATCCTACAAAGCCAAGGGGCTTCCAGGTCCCAGAGTCTTTAACAGTCATTTTGAGGGAACTACCTGGGCAGAATACAGAACAGCTTCATTTTTGGAAACCTGTAAAGCAGGCATTTGCTATTTAGAGTGGCTTCAACATGAGCAGTACAGAGCACTGTAAAGAGAGTTCCTAGCTTGAACACAGGCACCCAGAGGTGGAAGGGTGCTGCCACAGCCCTGGGTGCTTATATTTCTTTGCTCCTGAGCCTTTTTATTGTCTTAATAAATGCTGGTCAAGTCTCAGTCATAAAAACAATTGGGTGGATATAGCTGTGAGCAAAAATGGGTGATAGCTTTCAAACTGGAATAGTGTAACAGCTCTATCTACCAATTAAAGCCATTCAGTGAACAAATCTGATGATTAACTGGATATGTAATTAAGCCTTTATTATTAGTCTAATTGGATGGTTAGGGGAATTATTAAAGCTGTTAAGATTCTGTGTAGCAAGCTGACTGTGCAGTACAGGCAATATGAAATTCAGCTCATTACAAGCAAGGCCAAATGAACATATTGGAGTGGAAATTCCAGACAGCTGCATCCAAGTCTTTCAAAACAAACCCAAACAAACCTTAAAGCCATGAGTTCAGCTCAGCAGAGAGAGCTATAATGGCCCACTCGAACATGCATGGCAATAAGCCAACCACAGACCCATTCCCAAGAGTCTAAGGAGAGGGGAGAGCTTTTTCTGTGATGCTGGCTAGAGCATCCTCCCATTCCCCAACCTCCATCCCCATCATTCCTGACACCAGGATAAGGAGGAAGAGCAGCTGAAATATGACAACTCCCGAAGTGTTAAGAGGAGCAAAAATCTGGTTAATTCCTGAAATAAATTGGTCCTCCAAAACCTGGCCTTGGAAACATAAAAGAACAAGAAGGAAGGTACTAGTAATATGCAGCACTAGTAATATGCAAAGTTGAGAACCAGGCCTCCTGTATCCCTTACCAACAGTAAATGTTACCGAGTCCTCATCTATCCTTACCAAAAATTAGTAGTATATAAACTAATAAGGAAATTCTCAAGCTTACCTGGTGAAGGCAATTTATGTATCATGCAAGCAAGTGGAATTATGGCTGTTGAAGAGTTATCTCTGTTGGCCTCAATGAAGTAGTGCCTCATAGTTGTTGGATCAATATGATGCTAAGTGGCCTAATACAAGCCTGTTGGAGGAAAAAAGAAAAAACAATCATTGATTTTTTCCAACAACCAAAGCAAACTCCTCCTAAATTAGTATGTTTACTGACCGTGTAATCTATTGTCCTTCCCATCTGAAAAACTGCAATAATAAGAAAGCATTCTAGAAGTACAATGCAAATAAGCATAGATGGAGAGCAATTAACCAAAAATAACTATTGCTGGAACTGAGGCTGAAACAGGTACTGATCAACCACATAACTGCAAAGCTAGAAGAGCCCACTTCCTCACCAGAGCAACTCCCAAGGACTGCAGCTAACTGAAGTACAGAAGTACCCAGCTGTCCCTGGCTTTCACATCCTTCTAGGGCCAGGTGCAATCTCAGTGAAACTGCAAAAGAGGTCAGAGTTACAGTCACAGCCATGCGTGCGCACAGCCTGTGCCAAGGGAAGTCCCTCAGTTCTGCATATCAGCAGGCCAAACACGTAACAAAAATCTAATGACAACAGATATATAGGTATTGTTGGGCTATATTTCCCGATAGCCATTTCTTGTGCCTGCAATTAACGTCAATGGAAAACCCCACCACCGCACTCCAGTTGCAATCAAACTGTTTTAAAATGCCAAAAGTGAGATGACACATGATCACCATGCTGTTGCATGCATACAGAATACATCTAACTCTCTGTGGAAACCAGCAATAGATCTGATATGCCTTAACACTCTGGATAAGATAAATCTTGTAAGTGACTGTAAAAAAGATAGAAAATGTTACAGAACTCACAGTATGTGTTTTGGGTCTGATTTAAATTCTTTTGTTTCCCTATATGAGCTACACACTATTAGTGCTACGAAAGAATTTCATTTAGAGGCAATTGGCTCAACTCAGAACGATATAACAAACAATACTATTTTCTGTGAGAAAGTCTGGTATAGACTGGGCATTGACACCTCCAGTTAAGTAAATCAAATGAAAGGAAACAACATATGATTCTATTAATTCAAAAACTTGTTTTCTAGAATAACACAAAGGAATTGTAATTACAATATATGGTAATCACAAGTAAATAAGCATAAATTAAAGAGCATACACTAATATTAATAATCAAAATCTAAAAAACTCAGCTTTATCTGTACACCTGAGATTAGTTTTGTGCTGGTATAGATGAAAATAACATGGCAACATATTATTCATTCATCCATTCATCTTAATCCTTATACTGTTTGAAATAATTTACTTCATGGATTAAAGTATTCTACAGACAAAACTTCACAAATAATCCAAATATTTTCTCAAAACTCAATCATAATGCTGAATGCTTTATTGCAATGATCACACCCATGGAAGTGACTGGTATAAAGCTAACATGGCGACCTATGGAAAATATTGCAAACATCCTTCAAGAGAAAGGTGAATCAAAGCTGCAATTTTGCTACTTTTTTCCCCTATAGAAAGATGAAGACCTGTCATTCCTCAAAGTAGGCTGCTTTATTTTAAAGGAAAGTAGAAAAAAAAAAAACCCTACCATGTAATATTTCAGAGCAAGAAACTTTCCAAATGTCATCAACCATTTTCCTAGAATCATCCTTACCTTTATTACAAAGCACACTCCATACACATTTGTATAACAACAGAAACACTTACTTGGCACACCTGCACAGGAAAGGCACTGCAGTGTCTGGCCTTTTCTGAGCTGGCCAAGCTTTCTTGAGCCAGCCCATGTATTCTGAGCTGGCCAAGCATCCGCAGGCCCAGGTAGCTGTGTGTTCCCAGATCCAGAAAGAATTCTGCACTGGGCTGCTGTAAGCAGCACCTACACTTCATTGACAAGGCTGGGCGAGTTTCCCCTTTCCCCCATTCAATAGTGTATAAGGGACTGAGACTCCCTAGTAAACAGCAACTTAATTAGTACTATCATTATCATTTAGAAAACAAGAATTATAAATCCCACAGTGTGTATTTTAGCTTGAACTTGATTTATAATATTACACAAAAGCTTTCTGAAGTGGAAAATTATTGCGTGAAAAATAATATTATATCCTCAATGAGTTAATAAAATTTTATTCTCAATAGACTCTCTCTCAAAATACTCTGAATGATGCAAATATCCATGGCAAATAAAGCATACAGAACCAAAATTTCTAAGGCTGTGCAAAATATTAGACAGGGTATGGGGCCATCTGAAGAATGCCATTCATTAGAAAATTTACATGAAAATTCCCTGTCCCAAAGCTTCTCATAGCACTTCTAATTTTATTAAAGTTGAAGATGATTTCATTCATTTCAAGTTTTGCAAGAAAGCTGTAGGTGGAAGCAGTGCCTTAAGAGAAAAAAAATTTTTTAAAATCTATTTTCATCCATTCATCCTAATCCTAATTCATCTTTTTCCATGTAGGAGCCTTGAAAAAGCCCAAGAACAAAGAAATTACATCTTTCCACTGTATACTGCTCTGCACTGCTTCCTACATGTAGTTATAGTCTTTAGTTAACCCCAGACTCGTTCCTTTAATTATTCCTGAGAAAGCCTAATTTCAAGGTTTGCTGTAGTGTTTGAGAACTACACTAAATGTCTTTGTGAAGCTGCTGCAGACTTGCCTATACTTCTGTTCCATTACACTGCAAGGAAGACACCAGTATCAGATGTACAGGGCTCAAAAAGGGCTTTCACAAAGTCTGATCAGCATTGTGTGATACACAAGTAAATAAATAAAGAAATAAATTTGAATTTCTAATTGGTTAAACAGTACCTGTTTAATTGAATGCCCCTCTCTGGTAACTTAATGCTTTGAGAGTATACACAAACAGAAAAAAAAAAATCTTGTATTGTTTAGATTATGACATAAGGAAATTCTGTCACTTGGTATGCAAGAGCAAATCATGCCTCAAAAAGCTTCCCATAAAACCAGTGAAGAGTTTAAGCAGAGAAAAAGTACATTTACTTTCTAAAATAAATTTTACCTGCTTGACTAGTAGGCTACTGGAACTTTTTGTATTTGGAAATCACCATAAAAGGTACAAATCATATACAGCTATAATAGGGTGAATGGGACACAACAACCTAGCAATTACCTTGAAGCACTGAAGGACTGGGACACTTATGGAACTGCTTGAAAGCTCATACCCTTTAAACAGCCCAGTCTCTGTGCACGAGGGATATCAAGATTTCCCAGGTTCTTATTCTTCCCCCAAAAGTGTGAGAAAGTGAGTAGTGAGAATATAAAAGCAAGCCTAACAAGGTAATACACACTTCTTGAAATAAAATAGCCCCTTGAAAACTCATGACTAAATTATTTCTTACGAAGCAGTAGTTTTAAAAAGAAGAAATTTGAAATATTAATGTATTTTTGCTGTCGCTCAAATGCACTTACAGATCTGCTTCCTCCCTACACCCATAAAACCAGGTAGTAGTCCTTGTAGTAGAAGATGAAAATACAACTATCAAAATAAAATTATGTTGCTGATACTCTACTAAAACCATAGGATATTCTTTACAAAAAGGAGAAGCTTCTTCAAGAAACATGAATGGGTAAATGATGATCACTGATCATTGTGCTAGAAAAATCCTAGAAAACTTTATATCAATAGTAAATGTATCTACAAGTAACATTCAGCTTGAGCAGCTGTTAGCCATAGTTTAGAAGTGAGGCACTTGAGAAGTGTTACATGGAACAATAGTGTCTATGTTTTGAGGTGGCTAGCTTAAAATCTCTTAGCATCCAAAAAATGACTACTGGTATACACTAAAAAAGGGGAAGCTACTCAGAAAAGTGTCGGTGCTCAGTATTTCCAAGAGTCTCTCATAAAACTGTGAAAATGGATGTGAAATTACTAGAAATGGATTCTCCGTCGCTAGATTTGTTAACATTAACTGAAGTAATAGCAACTATATGTAGATGCCAAAGGAAAAAAATAAGACTTGTTCAATCTGCAAGTGTACTTAAGAAAGAGCAGTCAGAATTATTTTGATTTACTCTGCTTCTCAGAGAGGAAAGATTCCAAGCCTTTAAAGCCTATTAGATGTTAATACTCGCAGACAAGATTATTTTGGTGTAGGTCTTGAAGTCCCATTGACTTTCAAGAAAACATGTGTTTCTCACTCAGGAAAGACAGAGGAGAGAGCCTTTGGAAAATTTTCCACTAACTGCAGATACCCCTGGTCTAGCTCATCCTGGGTCCCTAAATGAGGGGTCTCAGCCTAAGATACCTCCTGGAAGTTGTGACCTACATCAGCAGGACTAGGAAAGTCTCCTGATGTAGTGTGTCAGCTGCTAGTTAAACAAGCACTCATCACATCCCTAAAAGCAAGAACAAAAACCAGGCAGACAGAGTAAGACTTGAAGAGAGGCAGGAGAACCAAAACAATGTATGGATACTTTGCACTTGAGAGGCTGAAAAATCTCTCCCAAAATAGCACAATTAAGTTCTGGTAGTTGTGGAAGGCTCAAGGTAGGGAATTCCAGCATGCCTCTGGTGTGATTGTGCCATTATGATCCCAGCTTCTGCATCTAGCACTCTTCCCAATAATTATTTTCTCAGGCTGAATTCTGGGAAGATAATTATTTTCCACCCCTTTCTTCCCAAAGTCTTCATTCAGTAAAGCCAAAGAAGTCTCTGCTATTGTCTCTGTTCTGTATCTGTTTTACAACCCAAGAGTTACTAATGGCCAACTCTGCAGTAGGCTTCAGTGG